>BGPR01019667.1:0-28907 GCA_013235015.1 Araneus ventricosus
CGTCGCATTATATTAATTTATTGTCTTTTGCGCTGGGTGAAAAAAAATTGTCTGCTTTATAAATTCATGATTTTTTCCCCTGTTCTTTTCTTTTTCTTTTCCAGCTTTTTGTTCATAAATGTTTTTTATTCATGATTTATTAAATATGTTTATTAAGATACGGATTTTTCCATGAGGGAAAATGCTAATGCGCTTTGGATTGGAGTTGAAAATAAAAAAATTGAAAAAAAGAAGAAAGGAAAGGTAAAGGAGAAAAGAATGATTTAGGAGAAGCAATTTTTCCCTCATTAATTCATACATTACTTTAAAATTCGTAGTTCTTTTTTTTCCAAAAAAATAAATCTTCTTGCTTGATTATATTTCAAGAAATACTAAAGGGTTTTTTTTGTGTTTTTTTTATATTAATGACATGAATACATGATAGAGAAGAAAATAAGAAGCATAATAAAGGAAGGAAAGAATTAAATTACGCGTTGGAAGTATTCGCAAGGATAATAATTAATGTTATTATAAAGAAAAATATAAATTCGTGCATTATCGTTATTAAACAGAAAGAGAATTTTTTAGTTACTATTTAAGTAGCAATTATTTTAACTAGGTTTTCAATTCTATTCGTATATCATTTAGATTTAGTATTACTATAACATGTTATCTTATAGAACTCAACGGAATATTCCTACATAAAATTTTTTTTCAGTATAATGTGAAATCACCCAATAATAGTTCTCTAATGCTTCAAAGTGAAAAAAAAAACCCTTTAATAAAAATGTAGTTGCTTTATTTAAAAGCAAAGTCATTTTGGTTTGATTTTGGGGCATAAGCAGAACAATAGTATAAATATTCTAAATTAGAAGGTTTTACAAAATAAAATAACTATATAATAATTTATACAAATGGAAAATATAAATAAAAGTGAAAATTTATATAAACTGTTTGTGCGCTTTAGAAATCCAAACTATTGAATAGATTTTCTTCAAATTTAACTCAGGAATGGTTTGAAGAATAAAGAAGATTTTATTAAAGCTTTCATGATAGTTAAGTGAATAGTTAGTTTTTATCAATTAAAAATCATGTTTCCATATATAGAGAAGATTATTTTACTTGAAGTATTGCCATCCCTATTGATGAAAGTGTTATAGCTATTTTTTAATCATTTCTTTTATTTGCCTACCAGTTCTCACTTGCGATGTTTAATCAAATTTTGAATCATTCTTTAAAACTTATTTTCTTATGGAAAAAAATAAGCTAATAAATTCGTTTGGGTACAGTCCGTAATTTTTTGAAAAGCTCTGAGATTTAAAAACTGTTTGGTGAAACTCATATTCTCATTTTACTTAAAAAATAGATTGCAGACGATAAAAGGACTTCTATATAAATGTATTTTTAGATTAAAAAGATTATGTATATTTTTTAAAAAGTGTGTTTATTTATGTGCAAGTTGTTCTTCCATCGACTGCTAATATTAAACACATTTTTATTTTACTTTCTCGCATATAACGTTTATACCAAGTACCGTCAAAAGCTAATTGTATTACGTTAACTGTTAATATTTTGTTGTAGCATAAATATTTGCTACTTTGTAAGTACTTCAAATTTTGTAAAAGTCCTTCAAATTTGTGTAAATGAGGGTTCTTGCACAAACTGATATTTTATTAATTTGAATCTTCGAACAGTAACACTGAATTTTAGTAAAATTGAATATTCTGAATACCATGAACACTTATAAATTAAATACATTATTTAAATTGCATTTTTCGAATACCATTCGAAGATTAAAGTTTAGAAAATATCAGTTTGTGCAAAAACCCTCATCGTTTAGCTTCTCTTAAAGAGAAATTGAAATTCACCTCTCTGAAATGCCGACAGCTTTCTGAATTTCAATGGGATTCAACTGGAATTTGTTTTTTAAGTTGCTCTATATATCTGGCTTTGAAGTTATAAAAGAAAAATTCCCCTTCGTCTCGCATATGCGCAATAAAAAATTATTTAGTACAAACACTAATTTTTCCTGTAATATTCAACGCATTTATTTCAAAGTTTGATACAACACTTCTGTAACATATTGTCAAGTGTTCTGCAAATTTCGAATAATTTGACTGAAAACTCTGCATGTTATAAGCAAAACACATGCGGAAAAATTTGGGATTTTTTAAAGAAACATTTATATCTTTCCGAATATTTGTGCTATGCTTACGAAAATGCATGTAAATATTGTGCACATTAAACCATAACCATTTATAAAAGTTACATCTCGTTATCTGCTTTCTGTGAAATATGATGGATGAAACTCCATTTTCTCCTTCATCCCTTTCTGGTGGTTCCCCTGATTGCCCTCGTGACCGAATCTTCACTGTGTATGATACTCGACTGAATGTCACACGATTCTCCAGAACTGATTTCGAAACATAGTTTTCGTATTAATTGCAAATTTCTCGCATTTTACGAAATTTTCCTTAACTTTTGTATGCCAGTGAATATTGTTACAAAAATGTAATATCGCTTTCCTGCCTCGCTAGTCTTATGGTTGGGAAGAGAGTTCTACAGGGGTACATATGGAATGCTGTTGGCAGCCGAGCCTAAACCCCTGACCATGGCGACCATTTTGGCGACAAAACGAAGGAGCTCAAAGATACTAGAATTTTCTCTATATCTCTATTAGGAGCCGAGATCCGGATTTCTCCAGAGATTTCCATGTGACGTTACGCCCTGTCAGGAACACTATAAATACTCTGCAGTAGGATTCGACGAGGAACGTCTTTGAAGTGCGAACGCTTTCGAGGAATCACTTGGAGTTTCGTCTGCAGTGCGAGATGGTGAGCTGAGCGTTATTGCAAGTGCTGTTATTGTCATTTTTAGTGATTTGTTGTCTGTTTGCGTTGTTAATATGACAGCAATTGTTCCTGTTACCTGTTCTTCGTGTTTTCCTGAATATTTGCGAATAAACCGTCGTTCTCCATTATCCTGCTTGTTGGACTTTTTCCAACATACACCCATACGACGATTTTCGTAACAATATCAACTATTTAAACTCTTGCATGTGCATTTTTCAGATAATTTTTTGAGATTTTATTTGTGTATTTGCATCAAGTGGCACAAACGAGACAGTATGAGGCCCCGCCAAATGTTTAGGAGGGGATCCATTTTTCAGGCATGGAGGATAGGACCGTAACGATATCTATGTGCCTGTGCAGTTGTAATACCTTAAGTCGGGACCCCTAACCTTGGACACCTGGCATTTCCCCAGTCTTATCATCCTATAGCTACCCCGCTATTTTAACCCTTATTTTGTAGTACCAATTACAAACACTTTATGCATGATATTTTATTGAAAAGCTTTTCATCATTATTTCTTTGAAAGACCCTTTATATTTAATAATACCATGTCTGTTAATCTTGACTTGTTACTGTTTATTAGATTTAAAAGCTTTCCATAGTTTTTGCCACTGTAAAATAAGAAAAATGTCTTTTCATTATCAAACCTGACGTAAAAAATTACCCCCTCCCCATCCAAAAAATCCAACCTGCTCTGGCTCCAAATCTGAAACATTTACAACTTTACACCGAAATGCGGCCTGTAGTTCGCGCATACACCCTGATCCCATAGGGCTATATTTGAGGGGGGAGGGGGTTTAGAAAGCACTTCTCAAAAGCACACTTTACGCGCGTACTGTTCTAACCCTAAGTCCCCCGCTGATGGATTATTGAAAAGTACGAATGGCTTTTAAAGGGGAAGGCTTCGAATAATCTCCCCTTTTTCTCACACCGCTCCCTTTCAGAGGGGAAAAAAAAACGTGGCTGATCCGCAGACGACTTTTTGTCTATTTTTTATTTATCCAGTTATTAAAATGGTGATTTCCCCTTCTTTTTTTATGGGTCCCCAGAGCGTTTCACAAACACGTGCTCCTGTAGGAGGGGTGATAAAAACGGGGGAGTCATCAGGAAACACGTGTTGCATTTTGTAGGATTAAATATGTAAAGGTTTTAACCATGGGAAAGGTTTCAAAAAAATAATTTTGAAACCGCATGAGCAATTATAAAATTTCGAATTTATGTGAAAAGTTAAATTCAGTTTTCCTATTTTAACTAGGAAAGGATCGAATACACTATTTTCTGTCGAATAGCTTTTTCGTTTGGGAAGTGAGGGCGATTGGGTGAGGGGGCAAAAAATATATGACATCTATAAGACCCGGGGGTATAGGGGTAGACAACAAAATTTAGAAATTTAGTTAAAAAATTAGCGAGTGTTCCTGAACACTTTTGCTTTTTTGTAATTCCTAATTTTAGGAAGCTAAAATGAAATAAAAGTTAAAATTTTACCTAAAAAAAGTAGAGGGGAGACTGCCCTTCCTCGCCCCCTGTCTCGCCGCCACTTTGGGAACAAGGAAAAAAGAATTCTCTGACCTAAACTCTCTGTGATGCCATTTAAAGGTTATTTCCCCCTCACTAAAGTGAGATAAAACATTAATTAAATTATGTATTTTTGACATATATCAATTTAAGCATTCGTATTTTACCTCTATAAATGAAGAAGAAGTGATGAGTTAATATGTATGTTAAGTAGAAGTTTTATCAGTACTCTGTCGTCTTACATCAAAAAGAGAAGACAACAGAACAGAAAAACTGCGCGCCAGGTAACGTAATCACATCGTTGTTGTAAAGCATCTGCGACAATTGCTATCTGATAATCGTTTTTTGATTTTTTTTTAAACCCTTAAAAATGCTATTGCAATGAAATCTAGCTTCATTTTATGCCACTTTTTACCACTTGAAATATATTACTCCTTTATATTGTTTAGTTTTTGTTTTTTAACTGTTTTTATTATCTCATTCTTTATTTTACTTTATATTAAAGCACAACATGTCCCCTAAAGAAATGTCGAATTGTCGCGCTCCCTTCAATCATTACATTCTAACCGTTGTTGTAATTGGTAGAGATGCTATCCTATTTCTGCTATGACATCACTGATGAATACTTCTTGACCAAGAAAATTTTGTGTTTTACACGCATGATAATGCTCTCGTTTTTTTCCACACCAATTATCATTCAAATAAAAAATTTCAAAATTAAGTTCAAGAGTAAATCGCCAGCAAACTATTTAATAATTTTCTTTCAAATGGAAATATGAGTTTTGCAGACGATAAAAATGAGCTAAGAAATAGAGCTATCGCAAGGAAAAAGAGGATAAATGAATTGTAATACATACATAGTTTCTTATGAAATTTTTAAATTAATGCAGATCAGCTTATGCTATATAGATATATCGGTACAAGCACAGGTGGTAAGAGATAATTTTACCAACTGCACAAGGCAACAATATGCCCCCCTCCCAAACAGTATTTTTTAAATTTTATGTTGTCTGCATTCTAAATGTCAACAAACTTTTACTTAGAAATATGCATTTTTTACCTGCAAATATGACTTAATAATATTATGGTGAGAATTTTTAAATTTTAGATGTATTTAAGATTATATAGTGATCTTATTGAAACTAAAAGTAATACGATCAACAAATTACTTTTAAAAATACGACTTTATTTTAACACAGTATTCTAAATTATGTTCCAAAATTAGCTTTTCTTGGCTTTTTAGCTGCAATATCTTTCATTATCTCATCGATTTCAGCATTCTGCAATTACCGTTCATCTGACGTAGTTGCTAAGCCAATTAGTCGCTCCTGGGACACGGTGGATCGCAGATTCACTTTAATAAGTTTTCATTAAAAAACTTCTTTCGCCAATAGCAACAATTGCTGTCTGCGTCAGAAAATTTCTCAGCGCCATTGGATAAAGGGAGGAGGTAGTAATACGAAAGAAAAATTATTTGCCTTCTGTCCAAAACTGTCATGCCTATTAAATAATTTTTTTCACACTCTTGCTTTAGCGCCAGCCCGGTCTTTGGCGCCACGGGCCCAGCCCTGTTCGCCCGTCCCTAGGAGCGCTTCTGGGTACAAGTATCCATTAAATTATCGAAAAGCAAAATGAGGAAAATATAAGCACCGATTTATCATTATGCAGCAAAGTTCAGAACATTCCATTTTTTATAAACTTTCTCGTCTGAAACAAATAGTTTAATCAAATAGCTGAAAAAAAAATCTAAATCTGATGACTAGTCCCAATACAATTTTTCAATAAAGAAGCTTATAGAAAATTTTCATATTTAAATCACTTATTTTCATGCTTTAACTATTTTTAAAAATAATATAAAAAGGGTCAAGTTCTGCCTGCAGAATCAAGATGGGATGATAATTCCATTTTAGATTTCAAATTCGATTCCACACAGAATTCCAAACCATCTCTCTACCCAGAATTTCTCGAAAGATTAAATGCTTATGATAATATTTGTATTCAATTTTATATATCTAGGCTAGTAATGAAGAATTCAAAGTTCATTCACAAATCAAAAGCTGCATTCATATTCAGGATTTCCTATTTTAATTGTCCTCAATCCTCTTTTAAATGGGTTATTTTTCGATAAATAAAACCCACAAAATTTGCTGACTTAACCCATCAAAGCCATGAATTATTTTAAAAATCAAACAACTAAATCCCTCTCTTTGTAACAAAGCATTAAATTCATCTATAAATAATTCCAAATATTTACTTGGGTTTATTTCGCAGCCGAAACTGTTTTATTCTCCATTATAAATTCTCAGACATTTCATTCACCGCATAAAACAATGCGATTAAGAAAATGGCTACCGATGAATCATGTTCTTTGCATTTAATTCCCCATGAACGGGATAAAATGTCTCTGTTTCTCCATTATAAGAGCACATTAAAGGATTTTATTCTTTCATAAACATTTTACTTTCGAGATCAAGTTGTTTAAAGCTGTCTCTATTGCACTAGAGATGTAATCTTTTTATAAATATTTGCTCCGGTGGTTTGTTTGTTTTCTAGGTAGATGAAGAGATGAGTTGAGCGGTGGAATGCTTTCTTTGCTGCTTTCGTCTCAACAGCTGCGGTAACACGTTCGGAAACCGGTGAAAAGCTTCATTATTTAGCACAATGCTTGTTCTTTTCAAGATGTGTTGAATATTAAAAGTTCTGCGCTGGGATTTGTCATTAAAAACTCATTTATTTTCATTAAACAAAGAAAGATGGCATAAATTAGAAGATAAGTTTGCATTGAGGGAATTAAAAATAGGTAGAGAACTTAAGTAAACTTTTATTTTAAGTGAGGATAATATTTCATTGTGTCTTGTTAACGAACGAAAGAATAAAATAACATATCTTATTAAAAAATAATAAACTTTAAGCAAATAGAAGATTCAACAAGATATTCAAAAGTCAGGGCATTAATTAAAACTGGGGCAAAAGAATGTACTCTATAAGATGAAAGAATGCTTCAGCCGTGAGAAAGTGATATTTGAAAAATTGTGGGGATCGTTTATGGGTTTAGTAAATAGACCAAATTAGTGTAACAGTTATCTATTTAAGGTTTACGTTACACACAAACAGTTTACACACACACACAAATAATTTCAGAAATGGAACAAGCATAAAAAAGAAAATATTTCATAGGACGCAACGCGTTCCATCGCTTGGTCTCAACTTAAGTTCAAAGCTTCAGAGGGCGCTGTCTCTGATGTCAGTCACAGTCAGTTTTGGTTAACGTTACAAGAACGACTGCAAAATAAATATTCGGCGGATAAATTTTCTGACAAAATAAAAAAGATTCTTATATATATATATATATATATATATATATATATATATATGTAATAATCTCGCTTAATTTTACTTTAACCCTCTGAGCGGCGCAAACGTCTTTTTACGTTTATCATGGTCAGTTCAAAAGCAGATAGCTCGTATTTATATGTATATTTTCTTAAACAATCATGGATAAAGTATTCTTAAGATTTCAGAGATATAATTAAATATAAAAAAGATCGATTCATTTACTTTAAAAGCTAAGTTTTCTAACTTCTAGCTAAAAGTTCAAAATAATTGGGCGCTCAGAGGGTTAAATTATAATATTATATGTTTTAAAATCTTATTACAATATTAATATATTCCAAAATCACTTTTCTTAAACTCCAGTTTCGTTTTATTTCCCTCGCTGAAGGTATATTAAATCTCTCGTTTGGCATATTTATTCCTAAAAGAATATTTTAATCGCTTGCACGCGCCCACAGAAAATCATGACGACGTCTTCTTGGCGCCAGATTTTTCCCTAAAACATTTACGTAATTTAGTAAAAATAGCTAATATTCCCTTCACTTTGATCACGTGTCTATATGTTAAATCCCTATCTGAGAAAATGAAGGGATTTTCTGCCCTCTTTTGGCTTTAAAACTTAAACTATGATGCACGTATGTCCGCCACTCTCCTAAAAATGACTCAAATATTTGGATAATAAAGAAAATTAGTTAATAACTCGGCTCGTTAATGACTACAACTGCGAAAACATTTTATTTATATATATATATATATATATATATATATATATATAATGATTTCTTTGTTGCAGTCCTTAAATAAAAAACAAAAACAGGCCGAGTTATTAACTAATTTTCCTTTATTATGGGCGAGTAGCAGACATACGTGCATCTTAGTTGAAGTTTCAAGTAAAAAAGCGAACAGAAAATCTCTGCAAAGTGAAGGGAATAGTGGCTATTTTTAATAAATTACGTAAGCGTTTTAGGGAAAAGTCTGGCGGCAAGGAGATGCCTTCATGATTTTCTGTGGGCACGTGAAAGCGATTAAAATATTCTTTTAGTAATAAATATGCCAAAACGAGAGATTTAATATACCTCCAGCTCGGGAAATAAAACGCAACTGGAGTTTAAGAAAAGTGATTTTGGAATAAGACTTTAAAAAATATATAATATAAAAAACAATCTATTAAAGTTAAACAAGTTGTATGCATCACAATTGATATTAATCCTTACCATGCATTAATTGTTGTCGAATGTAGTCAATTCAAGTGACTTCAAATAGGCAAAAGTAACTTTTTATGCCATGTGATGTGGCATACAACGTGCATGTGCCTATCATAAAATATCTTGTTATGCGCTATGACGCTGTGTTTATATTTTGCCCAAACTTTTTGCGAGCAAAAAAAGCGTTATTTTTTTATTTTAATTTATTTTTTTTGTATCTAGTGTTTTGCTGCTATAAACGTAAAGAGAAAGACAATTGTCACACGAAAAAGTTCTAGAAGTTTCCATTTAACAATTCTTAGTAATTTAACCTTTTCAAAGGCGGTTCCCACCTCATTCATCAATTTTTAAGCGTACAAAGTAGGCTATTTTAAAGTTCTCAACAAATTTTTCGATGAAAGGAAATTCTAGACATTCCATTTCTTATCTCAAACCGTAACAAACTGTCCTGACTTTTTAATTAATTATTAATTAATAAAATTGATTGACAGAAAATAATGTCATACAATAAGCTAAATGAATTTCTTGTCTTAAATTAACCTCAAACCCAAAGTTATTTTATTATACCATTACTAGAAAAAAACAGCCCTTGAAAGGGTTAAAACATGGAAAGTGGAAATTCGAAAAGAAGATTTTAAGCCTGCATCATACTGTATGCTGCGTTCTTTTTTGCATAAAAGTTTCACCAACACAATATGAAACAGGTAATGTATATATAGTACAAGTATATATGCTTAGTAACTAACTATCTGAAAATCAAATACAGAATTTAAGTAAGATGAAGTAAATTACAAAAATGCCAGTATAATATACATTAGACTAACTCTAATAATGCTGAAAACCACGTATGATACAAATGTAAACAGAAAACAATATTAAATAAATTAGTCAAAGAATTAATAAAACAACCCAAAAAGCTTAATAGCAGTTATAACTTAAGACCTAAAATCATGTTGTCAAAGAAAATATAAACAAAAATAATTATATAAAATATAAAAATAATCATTTCAATAGTTTTGAGCATCCATAAGCACAATGGATTCTAATCGAATTGGTGCGATAAATTTCCCATGAGAGTAAATTGACTACATTTAAAAGAGAAATTGAATTGACTCCATTTATTCAAATACACAAGGCATTAATAAGTGATACCATAACACACAACTTTTATTATGCAGTTTTATAGTATACTAAATTACAGTTTAATAGTTAACTATATTATATTGCAGTTTAATAGTTAATTATGTTATATTTGTTTTACGAGTTCAACTATAATTTGGGATTTGTTTTCTTATTGTTAATTTCTATAAGAGACACCCTATAGATTTGGAAATCCTTTCCTTACATAATTATAATGAAAATTCCGAAAATTCCACGTGTCATCCTAGAATTATAACGAGTATTTATGATCTTACTTAGCTATTCGATCCAAGAAAATAAAAACTGAAGGAAATTGTGAAACTCTCCCGTTCTGCGTGGGGTTTCTTTTATGTGAGTGATGGAGACAAATAAAGACCAATGTTTTTATCCCAGTTATTTATTGACTTTGTTACGGGATACGGACAACGAACAGACACACATGATGAGATATTTACAACGATGAAACGAAATATAAAATGCTCACCCGCTCTGTTACATTTCGAGCTGTGAGTTTAATATCAAAACACTATTGATATTTCATGTAGAACATAAACATGCTAAAACTCTAGCCCACCACTTGCTAAGCCCATTCGGCCCGCGTCAAGCAACTTCCTCCGTTCTTCTCTACTGTCAACACTCGACTGCTGCCAACGCTTCGTTGCTTCGCAGCGCCCTCACAGAAATGATTAAAATAGAAAAAAAAATTGGGGGGAAAAGACACTTCATAAAATATCGGAGAATGTCTTCATTTTATATTTGTCAACATGGAGTGCGTAGAAAATTATAATCGAATCTACTATTTCTTTAAAATTATTCAAAAAAAAGTTGAATGAAACATTCTGAAATTAATTCATGTGACGGTTTCGCCAAACGTATGATAACCTAAAAATGTAAAAATTGGTGGTAAATGAAAGTTGAGAAGTTAAACTTCTTCAAATTTATCAGTGGCATAGCGAAGGTAAGTGGTGCCTGGGTCATAATACGATTTTTTCACCCTTTCATCATTGACTTAGATTGCGTAAACGGCGCCCGGGGCGTGGCATTTTTTTGCTCCCTCATCGTATTTGACTTCAAAAAAGTGACATATACCCCTTAACGTTTTACCGCCATGGTCAGTGGCGTAGCGAAAGTAAGTGACGCCCGGAGAATAATAAAAATCCCAATCACCACAGTGGCTAAACAAGCGTAAATCGTGTAGGAGTACGGTATCATTTTTGCTCCCGCTCCTCATATTTTGCATTACAAATGGCACACACGCAGTAGGTTTTTACGCCCCTTAAAACTGGCGCCCGGGGCATCTATACCCCCTGTCCCCGGTCGCTACTCCACTGAAATTTATATGTTGATGGGGGAAAGTGGGGTAAAACCGGGTACCTAAGACTCGAAGGTCTGTTGGAACTAAACTATTCGACATAGAGTTTGTGAGATTTTACAAAAATATTCATTATTCATCAGAGTACAATATATCTTTCAAAAAAAGTCATGTTTTCACTACTTTTTTTTAGGAAAAAGTCGATTTTCAGTGGAAAAGTAGCATAAATTTTTATTTTATGTGACAATTTAAGAATAAAGCAATTTTTTTTTAAGATTTAACAACAGTTATAGCAGTTGACAATTTAAGAAAAAAGACGTTTTTTAAAAATTTAAAAATAATTACAATAGTTATCGATTTAAGAATAAAGACAAGTTTTATTTAAGGATTTATCAATATTCCTTTATTATCAATATTTATACTTATATTAATACCTTAATTTATCAATATCAGTTACAATAGTTGACAATTTAAGAATAAAGACAATCAATTTAAAAATATTTGCAAAATTCGTGTCTAAGATAGTGATAAAAGCTGTAGGCATGAAATAGGGAAGCTAGTAATGTCACTAACACATTGAAACGCTGCTGGTTTGGAAATTACAATAGAACAGAAAAGCGACAAAATGAAATGGAAGAATCTAACAAATATTGTAGAAACAAGAAATTGGGAAAACGTAATAGATCTACTGAGTTCTCCTACTATTTTAATTATCCAAATCCAAAAACATAAGAAGAAAAATAATCCAATGCAAAAGCAAAAGAAGAAAATGTATTCTTCGTAATTCTTTTTTCTTTAAAACCCAAGCTAACTAAAAGAGACGAGCTCAATCGAAATGACGATGAGTTAAATAAAACCAAACGATTGCAAAGACTTAGAGCAAAAGATGTTTAATTTTACATGCGTTTTACGTTTTACACGTGAAAAATGAATAAAAATAGTTTATTTGCGGGCAAGGAAATAATGGAATAAATAAATTTTAATTATTTTTAAAATGTTGACTAAAATAATTTTTTGTATTAATTGAAATTTGAAATCGGAATAAATTGGAAATGCATTCCATCAGATCATTTGACACAAAGGTCAAATAGGAAGGGCCCTCACAAACTACCAACTATCTCACAACCTAAGTAATCCTCTTGGGTCGGGTATCCGTAGTTTTCCCTAGTACCCGGTTTTACCCCACAAGAAGTACCCTTTTTTACCCCGAGTGCAGAGGTTATAAAAAACGAAATAGAACTTCACAACTGTTTTATTAAATTTTTATTGCTTGATAGAATATAAATCCTTAGTAAACATATAATAAGCCGGACTAAATATAGTTTTTTATAATTGTAATGATTAAGAAGTAAAGATAGTTTAAAAAGAAAAGAACATTGAAGAGTTGACGTCATAAACCAAATAAACCCTCACAGACGAAGTGAATTCAACAACAACAACATGGTAACTATCACCTTTCTTTTTTCTTCACTAGTGGAGAGTAATTCAGAATTTGTCCACTAGAAAGAAGAATTAATAACGCCAAAATCAAAGTACCCGATTTTATTCCACTCTCCCCTACTGGATTTTTTCAAACACGAAATCTACAAAATTTGACTGGGAGCTTTGAACATTGCATTACAGAGTTGCTATTCAAGTATATCTATATTTAAGAAAAAACCAGTAATAAACACTTGTGGCTCCCATTTTCAAAAATAAAATTTGGAGAATAATAAAAAAAGTAATAAAATGCATTCATTAAAACACGAAATTGTCAAAAAGGAGTATGTTCCGTATTCTCGAATACTTAATACAATGTTCAAAAACTTTTTGAAAAAAATTACCATACAAACTTGATACTTAATTAGCATCATATAAAATCTAAAACAACTTACAATGTACTTGAGATTTTTACAGTGCATTTCTTTTTTTTTTTTACAGCTTTTTCCTCTTTCATCAATTTCTTTTTTCCATGCAGACCTTTTCCTTTGATTCATTGCCTCAAATAAACAATATTTTTTACACACAAATAATATATCTAATAATATTAACATATAAAAATATCAAATATGATTGCTGTTGTTAAATGTTAGAATCTAAAATCATGTTAATACTAGGAAGAACACATTACATACTTATTATATGAAATCATGTTAATACTAGGAAGAACACATTACATACTTATTATATGAAATCATGTTAATACTAGGAAGAACTAATCATATAAATTTATTCAAAATTAATTTTAATACAATAATGTTATTTCAGCATGTGATAAATCTTTTCGAACAACTGTAAAACAAGACGTCCAGAATTCAAAAAAAATAATTTGATTTAATGATGTTTTTTGAATTAACTGAAATTAATTGTTTAATGAAAAAATGTTGATTGATGTTATGCGAATTTCTAGGTAAACTTGAGAAGATTAGGGTAATAAGAAATTGTATCACATACATAAAAATAATACGGGTTAAAAATCAAGAATGAGAGCAATAGTTCGAATAAAACAATGAGCAATTTTAGAATTTGATGGAGTTCAAATGAAAAATAATAATATTCAATAGCATACCAAATATCGTGTAACCCAAATTATAGATATATATTCTTCTAACGAATCACTTAAAGGATAAGAATTTAGAATTTCTTCACACATTTCCAGTTTTTTATATGCTATTGTTAAGATGTTCTGTGACTGATCAAGAACCAATAATACTTCAACATAAAGAAAAAAATTTGCAAGAACAATTCTTAGTTTTTATCCATAATTTTCATCAGTAATACCTTTGAAATTATGTATATTTTAAATATTATATCAACACTGCAGAAAGTTGGTCTATTAACATTTCGTCGTTAACAAGTAACACCACCTATCTCATTTTTTTTTTTTTTTTTGAAATTTCAAAGAGGAAGAAAATACTCAATTTTTCGCAATAAATAACAGATATATCTGAATTTTTTTAACATCTGATATGAATGTAATACCGAAATTTCCAGCCAGATCTGAAAAAAATTTCAGAAATATTCGTTATTGTTTTTGAAAAATTGAGTATTTCCTTCCTCTTTCAAATTTCAAAAAAATGAAATATGTTGTGTGGCTTGTTAAGCGACGAATTGATATATTTCTAAGCAAAGTATTATAATTTAGAAGAGTAGAATTTTGAGAACTCTATTACATCGAAAATAAATTTAAATACTTAACTACGTCACATTTAATAGACATTGCTTTTATTTTTAGCGTTTATCACGACTAAGGTGATAATTATTTCTCACAAAGGATTACACAGGACTTTAACGACAATTTAAATTTATATTTTTCCGTTTCGCGGCCCTTAAAAACGTCGTCTGTAGAATTCCATACAAACGATTTTAATGAGAATTTGAACTTGCAGTTAAAAGTAAATTACTCTTTTTTCTATCTCGCTGTCAATAAAAAAAAAAAAAAAAAAGGAGACTAAAAATTCTCCAGTGGATTCTTTCAAGAACGACAGATTTGTTCGTTAATGGCGGGACAGACGACTTTGTTGTCATTTTATTTTTTGGAATAACCATCAATATTAATCAGTTAATAAATAAGCGCGTGAAGCTTTAGTACGTAGAGCGTGAATGTCGTTAACTCTTTATGTTTTTGTGAGGTTATTTCTCGCCATAAATATTTATAGCCATATTTTGTTGCGGTTTACTATTTCGTCGGCTTTTTTTCCGTGCGTTGGCTACAGCAGCGAGTGGAATATGCTAACAGCTGCGCGTGTTTGATAAGGGAATATTTTCGGAAGCAGATGTTATTTATTAGCGTGTGCAGTGATAGGGGAGAGGTTAAGGAAAACCGTCATGCGTTGTTTATTTATTTATTTAGTATTATTCTCCACAGATATCTCAGATTGAAAAATGGGTGCCGGATTAAAGGAGCAATTTTCTTTATCGACGATTTATTAAAATGTGGAATTGTCACTCAGATGTTTGTCAATTCGTATTATTGATTTTGATTGCTTATTAGTCGAAGCGAATTTTGAGCTTTTGCTATAAATAATGTAATATTCGTGTGTGGTCTTATCTTAAAAATGATTGAGAACTTCTATGCCTGCGGCTCGAAATGCGTCAACTGAAGGATTACAAGTAGATTTAACCGAAGATCGTATTGTAATTTAGTTCGATAAATGTACTGCTTAACGTTCTAAAAATATTTGATACAGTAGAACCCTGGGAATCTGAACCTCGGGAATCCGAAATTTCGGATAATCCGAACATCTTTTTTTAATTTTCTTAAAAAATTTTTACTGAAAAATGAAGGAGAAATAACAGTTACGAATCAGAAACAAAGCTAATGTTTATTCCTAACTTAAAAGAAGTATTCGAATTGGTCTTTAAGAATGAATGCAGCATCTTAATTAGTAGGGATGGCGGTTATTGCAAAAAACCCGGTTTTTTTTTCACCTCCGGTTTAACCTGGCGGTTAAAACTGCTCAAAAAACCGTTTTTTTTTTTTTTTTTTTTTAAAGAAACGTTTGTGGGCAGAATTTTTTATCAATAATAATATACAATAAGAAAGTATTAATACAATAATTAATTAATGTAATAAGTAATGATTATAAATAAGTAATGAAAACAATATGTAATAATAATAAATGAGTAATTATTGCAATAAGTAAGTATTAAAGACAAAAATTTTTATTAACATTGTTTTCACAAGAAATTAATTCATTGGCCAATATTTATCATCTAATCTGCTCATAAAGACTCTTTCAGCGATGTGTTGATCCGTGAATCGACACCTCTCATCGGAAACAACATCATTCAACGTAGATACTTATCCTTCGGACGCCACAGAACTTCCGGCTAAGATAAATTTTTTTTTTTTTTTTTGGCTACAAAAAACAGACGCCGTTTACAGACAAAATTTTTTATTAGTTTAGTTTTTGCAGGAAATCAATCCATTGGCCAATATTTATCTGTTCATAAAGACTCTTTCAGTAATCCGACATCCAAGAGACGCCTCGAGGAAGCGGTTGCCAGTGATTGGCCTAAGATGATGAAATTCAAAGCTTTATAACTTGGTGAATTTTAGTCTACTCAAACCTAAAATCGAACCTATCTTCCGACCCGGTTTTTTTCCCCCAGGTTTTTGGATTAAAAAAAAATAACCTTTTTAAACCGAGGCAAAAAAAAAAATAGCCGCAAAAACCGGTTAACCGAAACAAAAAAAACGGTTTTCAGTTTAAAACGGTAGATTTTTCCCATCCCTATTAATTAGTAGAAATAAACTCAGGTATCTTCTTTTTACCTTTAAGGGCGCGAACACACGAAGCGTTTACGCCGCAAATTGCAGCCGTGACGCGATATGTGATCCCGTGTTCTTTAATGGCGCTGTTCACACTGGCGCGGCAAAGTTGTGTAACCAGTTCTCGTCGCGCGCGTATCATCCTTCCCCAATGAAACAACTCCGGTTTCGTCGGCAAATCGTCGCATGGTCCCATAGTAACGAGTGACAGTGTTCACACGTGTTTTTTTAAGAAAGCGTTTTCGATCTACCCGGATGGCATCTCCAAGAACCGATTCTGTTCTTTTAAGTTAAATAAAAATTAATATAATAATTTTAGATGATTTAAAACATTTTTTTGTTTCTTTTTCGATTAATTACATTTCGTTATGCTGATATTAGGATTTTTTACAAATAATTAAAGCGAATGTGTCTGTATTTGTACAGGATGAAAATGTAATATCAAGTTAATTTTTTTCATCTTTTCGAGATAACTTTCAAAAATATTATTGAATTGTAATTTTAATGTAATATTTTATTTAAAAGGATAATTATAATACATTTTATTTGATAATAAAAGTTTAATTAAACTGTTTTATTATAAAGGCATATTCATATTTTATTTTCTTATAAATGTCTTTAACAGGCGTATTGTGAATAAATGCTTTTGATAAAATTTGAATCTACGATAATATGAGGACGACGGGGTTTTTTTCCAAGGAAATAGTCTCTTCATCGGCACTCGCTTTATATTTTTACTTTCTCGTATAGGAAATATACAAAGAGAAAATACTGTAATCGTCAAAAAATTCGAATTCGAGATTTTGACGAATCTCCACGTTTTAAACCTCCTCGAGTCCGAAAAACACAATTTTGGAATTATGTCTGTCTGCCTGTCTGTGTAAACACGATAACTCGAAAACTATTAGAGCTACGGGGATGAAATTTGGTATGTGATCTTGACACATAATTTATAGGGTTATTTTATCAAATCTTGGACAAAATCCGTCTACGGGAAGTCTGTCTGTCCGCGGTTATGTGAACACTATAACTCAAAAACTTGAATAGCTAGATGGATAAAATTTGGTACACAGCTTTATCATCAGGAATGTAGGTCCGAATCAAATTTTTGATATTAAGGAAGTTGCTAAACTTTAATTTGCTTTTTCCTAATTTAAAGTCCATTTCATAAAAAGTTAATTACGCCGCTCTGAAAATAAATAAATAAGCTACAAAAAAATTCAATTACTTGTTTTTCGTTAAAATTATTTCTCCAACACAGTGCAGTAAACAACGTCCAGATGGTCCAAATTCGGCGACTCCATCCTAATCATTTCAATGATGTGAATTTCAAACTTGTGCAGTTTTTTCCTTAATATTAACAAATTTCAGACTATATTTATACTTGGCAAAAAATGCAGATAATATATATTTTTTAACGAAACGGTTGAAAATTATTAATGCTTTAGGTCAGTTGAACAATATTTAGCATTTAACTTTTAGGTATAACCTTTTCAGTTCTTCAAATTTTATTATTTTTCGAATTTACTTGAAAAATGTGACTTGAGAATCATAAATAAAAATATATTGAAAAATAATTTTTCCCATCCCTAGCCTTAGTAAAATATGAAATTGCTTACTTTTTAAAGCGATTTTTTTCCCTACAAAATAATACATGCAATGATCATTATGAATTGTTATATTGTTTAAAAATAACTCAAAATGGAATTTTTATCAAAATAAAATTATTTTAAATTCAATTACATGCCTACTACTTATCAGGATAAGCAGAATATCCATAGGATATTCTTTAATTTGTGAGAACATTATATGAAACACCGGAAAACAAAAAATTATATACTGATGTATGTTATCCTGAATTCAATTGAGAATTTTCTGAAACAGTTCCATACATTATAAGTTGTAAAATTTTTATTCATTACATGCAATGAATTCTTCCTTCGATGGGAGCTCTTCAAATAAATCACCATTTCTGAGCCACGTATATCACTCAGAAAGATTAACGACGAATGTGGCCACGAAAGCCGAATATCCAGCGCCACCATACAGCGACGATTCGCCAAACGACCAGTGTGCACACCACCGACACGTTTTCAGCTCTCAGCCGAATTCGCCGTAGCCGACCCGTGTGTTCGTAGCCTAACTTATTTGCCACTGTACCATGCGAACCACCGCGTGCTCTTTCCGTAAGCCTTCACAGAGCACCCCTCTACTGCATTTGGTATATCAAGAGTATTTTACCGAATTTTCGAACACAGCTCAGCCCGAATTAGTTCGGATTCCTGGGGTTCTACCGTATGATGCATAAAAAGCAGAAAAAGAAAGCCAGCTCAGTTGCAAGCAGGTTGTCTCATCAACAAGTGAGAAGCAGGGCCGGATTAAGCCCTGCAGGGGGCCATAGGCAATGGCAGTTTCGGAGGCCCTTTTTCTTCCCTTCCAAAATAAGATATTTTTATTGATTTTGATTAATCTCTATACATCCAAGTTTTTAAGTAACACATATTATGATAAACTGAAATAACAAAACATTTAAATTGCGGGTCACCATCAAGAGAGGCGGTTTTATTATTAAATATTTATATCGCGTATAGAAAATTTAAAACTAACTTAAACATAAATTTAACATTTAAAAAAGATTTTTGACAGAATCTTAATATTCTAATACAGAGATTTTCAGAGCCGTTGACTTGAGAATTAGTCAATCAACTGCGAAAAAAATTGGGCCACACTGATCTGTAAATACATTTTTAAACATGGAAAAAATTCTACGTATAATTTTCTAAAATTTAAGCAATAATTAATTTTAATTTCAACATGTTTGAGCACATGAACCTTGTAAATCAATATAGTGTAATATTCATAACAAATAAAAATATATATATTTGTAGAATTATTAAGATATTTAAAGAAAAGAAATTAATTAATTAAAAAAATCGTTTGGTCATAAAAGAAATTAATTTAAAAATATCGTTTGGCTGAAAAAGAAAATAATTAAAAATATCGTTTGTTTGAAAAAGAAATTAATTAAAAATATCGTTTGGCATAATTCTTTTCTAACGGTTATGAAAATAGCGTGGCAACAATATATTTGTCTTTTGCTAACGTTGCCTAGCAACGGAAAAGAATAATGAGGATTGAAGATGGAAATCGATGCAAGTCAGTGATGTAAATGTATGCGTTTGTTTTGCATGCTTGTGCTGTGGAAGACGTCCAATAAACATGTTATTTTTGATAAAGAAGGCTCCCCGATTCTTCATGCTATGCTGAAATACATCATAGTAGGCACAAAATTAGATTATCCTGAAAATTTCACCTCGGGGCCCCAAAAGTTATGGGGCCCATAAGCAGTTGCCCATTTAGTAATCCGGCCATGGTAAGAAGTAGTTTAAAAGCATTCGTAATAGCAAATTCAATGTAGCACAATCGTGTGGAATATAATATACGGATAGGCTTAATTCAGCTATTGCAGTGGACAATAAGTTAAAGGATTTCATGTTACGCACGGTTAAATTAATTAACCCTATCCTGGTACCCAATACTCCACCTAATAGCATTATGCTATTTAGTTCTAATTATCGAAAGAAAAAGTCGTGTTCATTTTAATTTTTTAATATTTTTAATAACTACCATCGAATGATGGCTAATATGTTTATCTTTAATAAATTTATATCTTTTCTGAATTTTAATACTTTCGTGGACATTTTTCCAGTGCTAATCCTGTCCTTTCATGAATCATTAATATGACAATCACTTGCATTTTCATCACTAAAAACTTACTTCTTATTAGATTTTGTATAGCATATTGTTACAAAAATCGTTCTGTGGGTGAATGATGGAAACAGTCTAAAACGCAGGATAATGGAGAATTAAGGTTTATTATCAAATACGCAGGAAAAACACGTAGCACAGATAACAGGAACAATAACTCTTGTGCAGATTAGCAACACAAACAGAGAACAATTCACTAGTAATAACAGTAACAGCACTCTCGGATTCACAAATAGTCAACAATTCACTAATAATGACAGCAACAACACTTCAATATCGCTCAGCTCACCGGCTTTTACTGCTACGCTTGAGAATTTTATTCTACATTGTTGAAGGAAATTCCTCATCCGTATTATTAGTTTTTAAATTTCATCTGTGTTTAATATTATGGAATTTTATGAAGGAAATTTTTTTCTCAAATAAAACCCAGTGTTGTCGATTGGTAACTTTTTTTTTAGACGTAAACCATACTTAAAACAAAATAGGATTTATTTTAAGTATTTTCCCCATGTTTTATTCAAGAAATGAAAGGCAAACAACATTTTTAAATCAATTTTTAAAAAATCGGACATTTAAGGTTAAAGGAGGATAGAAACACTATCTCCATAGGAAGGAAATAATTTTCATCTTCAGCTTATGGCGCATGAATCAATGAAAGCAGTTGACTCATCTTACAGAGTTCAACTACTGACACATCCACTCTTTACTATGGATGGAAATCGAATTTGATTGTGAAGATAATTCCAAAGGTCGATCCATTCCTAGAAATTCCACCTCCTCGAGTTGTCCTCTCTATGACTTCAGACAGACGCACTTTTGGATCGATGATTTCATCCAGAGCGGAGAAAATTGGACTTTCCAATAATTAATCAAGTAGTAGCCGTTTTAATTAATTTCCGGAATAACTATGAAAACACGAGTTCGATTAATAAGGGAGCCTTTTATTCGTTACAGAAGGCTGATTTCAGTCAGTGAGTGCTTGATTCTCTCCGTTCCTGGTTGTTTAAACTGTGAAATATGTTTTCTGGTGATGCGATTTTCCACTCCAGAGATTTTCCACTTTCCAAGTTATCAGTTAATCTGGAATCTAGTGAGTTTTGGAGAAATTGCGACCTCCTGAAGTCGGAACCCATTAATTATGTTTTCTGAAGGAAATAAAAAAGAATGACTTTATGGTTCTGTTCAGCACGTAATGCGTAGAACATTTTTTATGTTGAAGGAAGTAAATAACTTTTTTTGGACATGCTGTTTGATTTTTGCAGTTTAATGTTTCATTTAACGAAGCTTTGGACACCTAAAGCACGCAGTCAATCTTCTCAACACATATAGTGAAAATCACATCAATAGATAAGCTAATTTATAATGTAGAAATAAAAGGCGAAAAGAGAGAAAGTGAAACATTCATTTCTTAGCCCACATTCCCATGCTGAAAATGTTTATAACGCATAAAAATGTAAAGGATTGTCCTATAAGGCCACATTATAAAACCAAAATAAATGGATATATTTTAATGTTGAAACCAGTGACAGATTTTGGCAATAAGAGATCACGGGCTCAAAATTGTTTTTTCCTTACCCAACATCGTAAGTTCGTAGTCGGTTTAACATTGCGATGTATATCGAATATATTTTGAGCCCCCCCCCCCTCCCCCCAGAATCCCTAGGGTCGAGGCGAGCGGCTCTACGCCTGTGCAGAAACAGTGATTGGTTGAAACAGTTTAAGCTTGTAGTTTCTAATCTTCTGAGATAGAATTCCGACTTAAATTGTTATGTTGCTTTCTTAGAGGACTTTCAGGGTGAAGTGGCCCACTTGCTCGTTTCGCTTGGAAGAAAACCAGAAAGATGTCCAAAAGCCAGCCCGAATTCTGTGTTTAATTCGTTACCAAAGAGCAATTCAGTCTACCAGATTTTCGATAATGGTGATCAAGAGCACAGCTAGAAGACAAAACCCATAACCTCCTTCAGTCAGGTTCCCTAACCATTCCTTACCTCAATAAGGCACTGGTGGGTAATAAGTATTATTCTTGTAGCTAGCGGTTGTGGCTAGAAATGAAGATGAAACTTGTTTTAATTTAATCATAAAATAAGTCAAATTCGCGCGCGCGTGCGCGTTTGATGGAGATTTTAGACAGAGACTTAAATGATGATTCGTCGTTTCCAACCAGTTGTCTATAAAAAAAGTTATCTGAATGTGAAAATAAAATAAAATAAATATAATGGGTCATCATAAATCACGTGATTTCGCAGTCACATGTCAAACGTCATCTAGCGTCTAAATGGGCATTGTTTTAAATTGTGCTGTGGGGTTACGTCTTTTTTACTTTCTCGTATACGAAGTATACAAAGAGAAAGTATTGTAATCGTCAAAAAATTCGAACTCGAGATTTTGACGAATCTCCACGTTTTAGACCTTCCTGAGTCCGAAAAACACAATTTTGGAATTATGTCTGTCTGTCTGTCTGTCTGTCTGTGAACACGATAACTCGAAAACTATTAGAGCTACGGGGATGAAATTTGGTATGTGATCTTTAAACATAATTTGTAGGTTTCTATCAAATTTTGGACAAAATCCGTCAACGGGAAGTCTGTCTGTCTGCATGTTCGAGGTCATGCGAACGCTATAACTCAAAAACTTGAAAAGCCAGATGAATAAAATTTAATACACAGTTTTATCGTCATGAATGTAGGTCCGTATAAAATTTTGGACCAAATCCGTCAAAGGGTTGACTGTCTGTCGGTCCGTATAATTTACTTTTGAAGAGAATCCGTCATCTCCACACGCATGCGTCCTGGTTACCTCTGTTCCCGGAATACGGTCATCTTGGCTCACCGCCAAATTCTTCTCGAATAAAAGTGAATTAATTATGGAGTGTTTTCTTTTAATTTTTCTTTCACGCCGAAACATTTTCAAGAGTTGCATATTTGATTGCGGTTAGTTTTATTTTGTATATTTCGTAATGCATTTTTTTCTGAGTGGATTTTGAAATGTTTTTACTCTGACAGAACGAGAGTAGTTGTTAAAAGTAAAGTTATAAAGTAACAAACCAAAATTAGTGTCAATTGATTCATCAGTTCTGTTTTTCATGCTTTTTTAATTTCTTACGCACTCTGCCAATGTGCATGATATTTTCAACTACAACTATCGGTAGTAAATTTGTAAAATCAGATCGGAGATATTGCTGGCAAGTTAAAAGGCTGCTTAGATGTGTGCAAATCTTTTAGTAACTTACATTAGTTAATTGAAATTTGGTATGTGGTCTTCTAATTTATCCACGCGGTGGGAGGGGAAACAGCACCTTTTTGGGAAAGTAAACGAGAAAGTTTAGGGGAGGCCACTCCCGCTGGTTAAAGCTAGCAAGAATGCGCAATGGATTCCGAAGATAAATTGACAGGATACCTGTGTCATGTGAGCCTAAATTGTTCCCGATTCATTAAACTTGAACCGAAAATAGGCCAAATTCCGACGGTTAAGCCCTGAAAGTTTTATCAAATGAATATAAAATTTAAAAAGAAAAACCCTCCAATAAATAATTTTTTTTTAATTTTGCACAAATTATGCGGAACGAAAATTGCAACAGTCCATTAATGAAGTATTCAGCTGCAAATATTAAACTGGATCAAAGAATTTTCCTTGAAAGCAAGAGAAACGAAAAAAAAATCACTGGTTTAAAAATTGGTAAGCTCATTTAAAAAAAATTCAAATGAGTTTTTTTGGATCTCATAAATGTACTACAGAATTTGACCTTATACAGAAGTGTGAGATTTTCTAAAAAATTAAGTCGGTAAGAGATAAACTTAGAACATTTTGCCGAACAGGTTATTTACTTCTCTTCCTCCTTTTTTTGTATAGTTTTGTCTTTTTCTTTTTTCCTTGTCCTTTGACACAAACGAAATAATAAAAAAAGAGGTTTCAGTTTTTTTTTTTTGGCATTTTCACCTTTTGATTTTCTTTTTCTTTCTGTTTTTCTCGCGTCCAAGCTGATTACTTGATCGCCCCTGGATGAATGTAATAACAAACGACTTTCTTCCAAACAAATAATTAAAAAAGAAACATAACATCATTTTCGAATTCATAGGTGTAAAGAATTCGGATTGTGAGTTACAACTCTATAGCAGGTGGAAAAAGGCAGAAAAAAAAAAGGAAAGAAGGAAAAGAACATTCTTATTTCATATTTTTAATGAACTGTGGGAGAATGTAATTAATTGCCTAGAGAACTTCACTATTTTAGGTTCGGGAAAGAAAGCAGTATGCAATTTTATTACACTTTTATTGCTATTGTTTCACGATTAGTAAATAAACTAAAGTAATTGTGAACAATCTC
This sequence comes from Araneus ventricosus, assembly GCA_013235015.1. Taxonomy (NCBI): domain Eukaryota; kingdom Metazoa; phylum Arthropoda; class Arachnida; order Araneae; family Araneidae; genus Araneus; species Araneus ventricosus. Next base: position 24,681 of record BGPR01019667.1, read on the forward strand.
AGTGTATACGCCTTTTGTGTGTTGCGTACAGTTATAATACGTGGTTTTACAAAGAAAGATAAAATCATCTTATTTACTACGATTTCTTTTTTTTTTCCCTTCAAAATGATGTATTCAATGCAATTGGGCAATGTCGATGTCAGATAAGTGAAAGTGTCGGATAAAAAGGAAAGAAAGATGGAAAACACTTTTTATGCAAAATTCCTCGTATTATTTCTTTCATGATATATTGAATTTCAAGATAAAAAAAAAGAGGAAGAAGATACGTTACAAACAGACTAATTAGCTAGGCCTACCTTTTAAAAAAAGTAAAACAGCATTAAAACAATCTATAAGTTAAATATAATAGCTAGGTTTTTTTTTTTTTTTAATTTGCGATCGTAAGTTGCCAAAACCTGATTAAGTTCTGTACGGGCACTCAAGCAATGCGAGTTTCGAGGGACCTCCTTTTCTTTCCACAACTTCCAAAACCATATATTTTTTTTATTGGTTTTAATTTAAAATGTATATAAGCAGTTGTTAAATAATAGATATTATGACAAACTGAAATAAAACATTTAATTGTGAGTCACCTTCAAGAGAGATTGTTTGAGTATCACACGTACAAAAAAAGAAAAGAAAAATAATTTTAAAGTATTTTGAACAAAATTGTATATATATATATATATATTAATAAAAGAAAACATAGAAAGAAAACATGAAAAACACGTTGTAAAAGAAAAACCAAAATAATAATAAAAAGGAACAAAAACGCCAACGTCCGGGACGCGTCATCAGCAAGGGAAATCCCGAACGGGCGCAAGCAAAAAATTCGGTGTTTTCTGAACACAAAACTCTAGCAATAATGCCAAAAAGAGTTTGTTTCCCCCGGAACACCGAAACAAAAACCAAAGTTTGAAAAAAAGCAAAAAACCCAAGTCCAATTGAGAAAGAAATAAAAATATAATAAAAGCCCAATTCCATAAGAAACAAAACATATTAAACCTAACCCCAAAACCAACAAAACAAAACAAAAACGAGAATAAGAAACTTGAATTGCATTTGTTACTGGTTTTGTTTATTTTTGTATATGTTTGTATGTATATATATATATATATATATATATATATAATTTTTTAACAGAATCTAAATGCTATACTACAAAGTGTACCAGGACTGTTGACTTGTGAGTCAAATGAAATACAAAAAAAAACCACACTAATTTGCAAGAGAGTTTGAAAAGATGGATAAAATATCCTAATAATAATATTCTGAAATTTAAACGATACTTGATTTTAATTTGAATAAGTTCGAGTACACGTCGTTCTCAAATTAAATGAAGGCACAAAATTAAGTTATTCTGAAAATATCTCAACTAAATCTCGAGACATCCAACTGACGGGGGCAACCTATTTGATAATCCGCCCCTGTAAGTTGCTTCCCTGCAGGCCCGTCTTATCCAGTGGCCTAACTGGTTATAGCCCAGGGGCGTCAGGGCTCCAAAGGCGCCTCAACATTTATTATGCTCCTTTTATTTTAATTTTAAACAAAAAATTTAATCAACCATAATTTTAAATAGGTTAAAAGAAAAAATATGATTAAGGCTTGCAGCCCGATGGCCGTTGATTTTGTAATGTTACATAAACATGTATATCTGTTAAAAAATATCCATACAGAGACAATCAGTGACGAAATCCTAAATTACGCGTGTAATAGAGTTGATCTAGATTGGGGAAGACGGCGTCTAGAATCCACTCGAACTTATTCAAATTGAAATCAAGTATCGTTTAAATTTCAGAATATTATTTTGAAATGGCATCTAGTTGCAAAATTATAAGGCATCATTAATCGAAGAACAGGTGACTTTTTTTATCTTCAATTATTTCATTAGTTAGATATTTTCGTTCGACCATAGGCTTTCAAATTCCTAGTCAGGGCCGGCGCCAGGTGCTGCGGCACAGGGCGTGTAGGGACGCCAATTCGCGATATATGCAAGGGACGGATTGTCTTCACAGCAGAGTTAAATCTTTTATTAAAATTAAATCATTTACTACAGTTAAATCTTAATAATTATAGTTAAATATTTTAGCATATGTACCAATATACGATACATACGGGGGGGGGGGCGGCGCGCCACAATAATTTCGCACAGGGCGCCGAGTACTCTGGGGCCGGCACTGTTCCTAGTTACTGTTCTAACGGAGCGCCAAACTTCTCTAGCCCAGAGCATTCACATTTGTTAAGACCAGGGGTCTCCAAACTGCGGCCCCCAGTAGCGGGCCGCACATTCTTAACTACAGTATGTTGGTATGATGAGCTAGCTAGGTGTTGGCCCTTGGAACTCAGTGGAGGAGTCGGCGTGGCCCGTAGGCCAAAAAGTTTGGAGGCTCCTAGTTGAGACGACTTTGCTTCCTTTCAGATACATATTACCTAGCCGCTATGTGACGCCGTCTCATGAAAATCATAATTTCCATATGACAGTAAAGCACCGTTAGTACGTCTCTCATTTATACGTCGTTTCATCACAGTCCTGATTCATTCGTATTCATTGTAATTATAAAGTACTTCGTTCATACGACGCCAAAACTTAGGATATGCGTCGTTTTTCCACATTCTTCTCATTCATCACTTCTCCTTTCCTATTTGAAAGATATTTTAATTAAGGTTGAGATTCTTGAATTAAACGCCTACTCGCATGCACATAAATCGTACAAAATAAGAAATATATAATCAGTACTCAAGATAGGCAACAAAGGGACGATTTTTCTCACTTTCATGATAAACTAGCTGTTATGCCCGGCGTTGCTCGGGATTAAAATACTTTCATGTCTAATATTTTTGATGTAAAAAATTACTTTTGTATAGAAAATTGCAATACCCAAAATTCTTTTATCGCCTGAAATATTCTTTAATTACAAAGAGAATATCATTTCAACCAGACGATTTGTAAAAACCGCCGATAGTTAATTTTCTCCATAAGTTATTAGTATTTATTGCATAGGTACTTCAAATTTTGTTCCTAAATCTTGCAAGAAAGACTTATGAACAAAAGAAGAAGAAGAGGAAAAGAAAACATCCCTTATATAAGAAAGATTTTAACGGATGTTTTGGGACAATTACATAGGAAAATTTTCATTGAGAAAAAGCGTTAGAAAAAATATGAATAAAAAAAATAAAATTCGTCTTCATCCAAAATTCTTTTAATGTGATCTAGCAACAGTTTTTATTGTAACTTTTATACACAATTTAATTTTTGAAAAATTATTAAAATGAGGACAACGAATTGAACGGAAATGAAAGTTGAGTCATGAAAAGTTAATTTTTTAAAACTTTTATTATGTGTAAAAATAGTTTTTGTAACATAATACATATTTTCGAAAAATAGCACGGAAAATACCAAAATCTTGCTCAATTTCCAATTAACTGAAATTTTAATTAGATTTGAGGCTTTTAAAAGTTGACAGTTGACTGTCTGTCTTCTTATATAAAAACATATTTGTAAAAATAAGCAAAAATTTCAGAAATAAAGGTAAATTAGTTGCCTAGCAACGAAGTAGCTGTAAATTTGCGTTATTTCAAAATCGTCTGCGCGTAATTAACAATTATTATACTTAAAAAAATTAATGAAAATTGAAGGGAAAATGTCACAGATATAAAATGGTTTCATTTAAAAGGTAAAATTTTGAACTTTAAGATGGTATAAAAACATTTTTTGTCGGACAATTTGCTCCGAAGTTACGGCGGAAGAACGGTTTCGGTGAATTTCTAATTAACTGACTGTTTAATTAATTTTTGGACTTCGAAAAGTTCATAAGTGTCTTCCCCTTGTCTCGAATAATAAGTGTGTAAAATTTGGTTGAAAACAATCCATTGGTTTAGGAGGAGATGTAGAACATAGCCGCATACCCACAATGACTTTTATTTATATTAAGATGTTTAATTTTAAAATTTAATTATTGTTTCCATACTATGTAATGTTCCAATACTATGTTAATACTCTAGTATTATCTTTAAAAAACTTTAAAATTATTACTTTTAGGTGAATTTGCATTAGTAGTATTGAATTCGTATTATTCAAAGTTCGTAATTTTTTTGTCAATTCGTAAAATTTCGATTATACGCCTTTTCATTTATGCGTCGTTTTACGTCAGTCCCTTGAAAGACGTATAAACGGGGCTTTACTGCATACTATCGCGATTTCCAAAATCTAAAGCAGCATACTTATATAGAGAGAAAGGGCCCAGAGAA
>BGPR01019668.1:0-26820 GCA_013235015.1 Araneus ventricosus
TACTATCATTTTTTACATTTTTGGAAATCTAAATGGTTAAGACTCTCTCGATAAACGTGCCAAGAATAGAACTTTTCTGAAGCGTATTAGATTCTCGGCTAGCGTCTTTTACTGAATTGGGATTGATGCTCAGAAATATCTTCTGTGTTTGCATAGCTGTCTTTATTCGTTGCTTATGGTGACTTTTTCAGAAAAGATTTTATTTTTTCATGAAGGCCAGTTTTGTTGTCGGCGTCTACTATATAGCTGAAATCTAACTTTATACTGAATATTATAAATTAAAAGAAGAGGAGATATATTTTTGAAATGAAAAATATCAAACCTGCACGAACTTATATATAAAAACATGTAGTGAAATAAAGATTGCGAACTTCTGCAAGGGCACTTTCCGTGTAAACTTCAACTTACGGTAATATCTTGATGAATATTCTTACTTAGATATACAGTCAATTCTGGATAATTCGAACTTGTTTAATTTGAAATTCTAGATAATTCGAAATTTATGCTCGGTCCCTAGAATTCTGCATTAAAATAATGTTAAAAAATCGTGGGTAATTCGAATTTTTCGTACGAAAAAAATGTTCCTGAGAGTTTTCTCATCTAAGGTGCATTATTTATTTTAACTGTCTTTCTAAGGAAAAGAAAAGCGAGGGTTGGAATGTCACTATGCGTTGATTCCCGAGGTTCTTTCTGTCCACCCTCTAATGTTACCCTCTCCCCTTCCTACTGCATTCACTATTGATTGGTCATCCAAAGCCTGTCTGCATTTTCAGATTGCATTCACAGAAACAATTAAAAATATCTGCCTTTTTTAAAAAAAAATGATGAATAATTAAGCTAGTAAAAAATGTTCGATTTAATGAAAAAAAATGTAGCAGTATTCTTAGATAAAGTTTATGTGTTAAATCTTTGATCGTGGAGTTAATCTTTTTTATTTATCTCTTCTATTTGAAAGAATATATGTAATTCGAATTTTTGGATATTTCGAACTTTTTCTCTGGTCCCTTCAACTTCGAATTATCCAAGTTTGACTGTATACGCGATTGCAATTCTACGCAGAATTTCAACGATTGGAAGCAAACAATGGCTATCATAAAATCAGGGAACCACTTCAAGTAGATAATACTGGTCACTTAAAAATTAGCAAGGCCTGTTTTGAAGGATTAATGAAATCTGTAACTTCTATACAAAATTTCGGTTCTGTAGCAATAACTTTTCAGAAACCAACCAGCTGGAATCCCACTGTATATCATGAGTTACACTTTATGCTTAAAACAATAACTATTGAAGTGAAATTGAAAATTTATCAAAGATATGAGGCATTTCGGTAATTATCACATTGTAGTTTTTTGACAGTATCATAATGTTACGAGCATGGAATGTCCGGCAATGTGAGTCTTATGGTTTGGATGAGAGTTCCAAAGGGGTATGTATGGGAATACCGGAGAAATGGAGCTATTGACCTCCGACCTTGGCGACAAAATGTAGGACCTCAAAAATACTAAAATTTTCTCGATTTCTCTATTAGGGGCCGAGATCCGGCTTTATCCAGATGATTCCATGTGACGTCACGGCTTGTCGGGGAGATTATAAATAGACCGTACTAGAATCATAGAGAGTGTGTTGATCGACTGGGATCGCCTTTGGAATTTCTCTTTGGAGTTCTATCCGCTGTGCGAGCTGGTAAGCTGTTAGACACCGAGCGGTATTGAAAGTGCTGTTGCTGTTCTTATTAGTCAATTGCTGTCTATTTGTGTTGCTGATCTGTGCAAGTGCTGTTCTTCCTGTTACCTGGGCTTCTTGTTTTCAGGAGTATTCGTGAATAAAGCGTCTTTCTCCGTTACCTGCTTGTTGGACTGTTTCCAGCATACACCCATAGGATGACTTTTGTACTAATTTTACTCACATGTTGTAATGATTATTTACACAAAAACCAAAAATTAAATTAATTATTAATTTATTTTAATTCTTTGTTGATTTTCTTCCAGTTCACCACGGGGATTTGCTTCAGAATAGAGGACAAGTTTTTAGAAATTCTACGAAACCGTTATGGAATAACAGATTCTTGAAAATTATGGAATGAATCAATCTGCAAAGCTAAGCCAACTACATTTTAGAAATGAACTGTTGTATTTGACATATTAATTACTATCTTGCCGAATAAATAATTTACTATCATTTTATTCTTAACTGTCTTCCTGTTGGATTTATTGTAATTCTTCATTTAACACGTCTTGTGAAGATGTGACATGAAAACTACAAATTAGCATATAACATGCTTTATATACACTGCCCCTTAAAGTTAAGGTACAACCTGTGTTTTGAAGCTCACTATTAAATGAATACAAAGGTAACAAATATAGTTTATATATGAAAGATGTTGGGTAATATTAATTAAAGCAAATGAAAGAATTATATATCCATCACTTATTTTTTAAGGAAATTGATACTTTTGTAGAAGCCAGATAAAAATATGAATATCTTGCTTTTTTAATTTGCGAAACATTTCTATGAATGCGTTTTTGCTGGTCTTCAATTTTATCTACGAATATTTTGTTGGTAATGAATGGTTCAAAGAATTCCGATTCTTTAAGGTTAGTTGTGTTGGTTTCTTTGGAAAAGAACCATGAAGTTGATCATACTGCTAGAGAAAAAAATGTAATATCATTTCAAGATAAAAGTATGTACTCAGACTATGTTTAAATAAGAGAATAAAAACCTATTGACTTCAAAAATGTAAAAGGATGAACATTTAGAGTTTCTTCAAGTAATGTAGATAATGAAATTGTAGTAGTATTGTAAAAACATAAACATTGGGAGTTAAAATTTGAGCATTCGGATAACATGTGATGAACAGACATAATACAGTTGCATTATGGGCATATTGGCGCTTGTTTCCCGAGCAATAAGTGACAGGGTGTAAATCTCATAAAAATGGAATGAATTCATGTGACATGACAGCCTCATGACAAAAGTAACTGCGCTTGTAACCTAACGTCTAATTGTACGTTACCGTCACTAAGCCGTGACGTCACGTTCGTTTTTCTACGATTCCAAAGTTAAATTGGGACAGAGCGTTTCATGAAACTTAACTGAAGGCGAATAATAGTGACTGATAAATAATTTGATTATTCCAAATGCTGCTTAAGATATATTCTGCGAATTGAAGAGAGTAACACATGCAGTCTCATAAAAATGGAATAAATTAACGTGACATGACAGCCTCATGACAAAAGTAACTGCGCGTGTAATCTAACGTCTAAATCTAACGTCTAAATCTAACGTCTAATTATACGCTAACTTCACTAAGACATGACGTCGCGGCATTTGCGGGTATCTTGCGACCATAAATACACATCGTTTGCTTAAGACAATTTTAGTGAAAAGAATTGTTCAACGATTCTTACGATTTGAGAAAGGCCAGCTTTAAGCAAAAATGCGACCGCTTCAGGCGCCGTTAACATAGCCAAATCCAGGGGCGGTACTGCAGCACCCTCAACTTTTTCCATTGTGTAATTTTATTTTATTTCGCATTTAATATTTAAATATGTCCACAGTCTAACGCAATTTTACATTAAACCATTTCGATCTTCAAATAAGCCGCTAGGAAAAACTGACGCAGAAATGTAAGTACTCTATCTTAATTTTTCACTACCCGTAGATGATGCGCAAAGGAGAAAGTAATTTAAAGTAAAGGAGAACTGAGGATCGTTCCAGTACTTAATTCCGCCTGCGCGCATGCGTAGTTACAAAGCGCAGGCTTTCCCTACTGCGTTTTTAAGCTGAAGGGAACTGCCGAGATCGGCAGCACCATTTTAGCTCAAACATTTCAAACATTTTGCCACAGACGAAAAGTTTTTCTCGAGCTGACGCTTTGAAAATAAGTAAAAAAATGAAGAAAAATCACTAATAAGCAAAAATTTAATTGAAAAAGTTTTTTTATAGTAATTAAATTTGAATGAAACTTCCTGCAATCCAAAGGAATTTTTAGTTATAAATGGTCATGAAATACATATGAGAAATTTTCCGCGATATAAGTGTTTTCAAAATTTCAGTTCACCAAATTTCGAGTTAATTTTTTTTATTAAAATTAATTTTTAAAATACTTATCTGTTAGAAGAGAAAAAAGGTTATAAGTTCATTACGTAAATAAAAACTACTCAATGTTAATGAAAAAAGACACAGAATGTAATTGGTACAAATATGTATCATGAGCAGTGAAGTATTGTACCACCAAAATTACATAACACAAGCCGCCATTGGCCAAATCCAACATGAAAAACTGAAAGCTGAGAGAAAACCACAAAGGAACATCAAATATATTGAAGGACGTTTCAGAGAAAATAAAACTCTAAGGAAAAAAAGAAAATATAAATTGAGTTTTATTTTTGGAAAGGAGCGTCAGACTCCACACGTTCTCTGTTTCATCTAAGCAGATATTGTAGCTCCCCCTGCCCCGTTTGGCTGACCCTTTAATTGTATGGGTAAACTAGGGATGGGAAATACCTACCGGTTTAAACCAAAAACTGTTTTTTTTTGCTTCGGTTAACAGGAGTTTTTTTGGTTATTTTTTGCCCCAGTTTAAACCGATTATTTTTTTTAAATCCAAAATCAGGGGGGAAAATCAGGCAAAATCAGCTATCAAAAGATCAGCTCGATTTTAGGTTCGGGTTATGAAGCTTTGAATGTTATCATCTTAGGTCAATAAACGGCCATCGCTACCTCGAGGGGGACATTGAGATGGTCTAAAATAGTCATAGTCGAGCTTTCATAACTCGATTAGTTTTGGAAGCAGAAGAGTGGAACATTTTGTTTAAAAGTTCAGTGTGCCAAAAATATTTTTATAAATGTGATTAATAGAAGCGAGGGACTGGATAAAAATTTAGGCGTAGTTTTTTATTTTTATTATACATATAGACGCAAACAACACAAAATATGATTATTTACGTCTGTACTCTCTAATTTCTTTTTTTATTCGTCTACAATACTTAATACAATTCTTAAAATGTTGTCTACAATACTTGCTTATTGTATTAATTACTCATTTATTATTATTATTTATTGCATTAATTACTCATTTATTATTATTACGTATTGCATTAATTACTCATTTATAATTATTACTTATTGTATTAATTACTCATTTATTATTATTACTTATTGCATTAATAACTCATTTATTATTATTACTTATAGCATTAATTACTTATTTATTATTATTAATTATTACATTAATTAATTATTATATTAATACTTACGTTTTATAGACTATTATTAATAAAAAATTTGTTCACAAAAGTTGCTTTTTAAAAAAAAAACAACCGAAAACCGGTTTTTGAGCGGTTTTAACCGCAAACCGGTTTGTTTTCAATAACCGCCATCCCTAGGGTAAACTCCTTAACCTTGACTGATATCAGTGACCACTAAATGATCCATCTAATTGTCAGTTTGTTATCAGCTGAGAGAAAACAGATGATAAGCGATATGTCCTTCGCGGCTAGATCAAATGAAAATTGAAACAAAGTTGTAAAAGCCTTGAAGATTTTTTACGTTTAATTCAAGAAAGATATGAACTGCGATGATCTTCTTGAAGAAATCAAATCGATTAAAGACTTTAAATCTTTGCTATTTGGCGTCCTTAGAAAGCTCTTAATGATATCATTGACAAGAGATCAAAAGCCAGAATGATGCATTTTTAAGAAAAGAGAACAAGGAAAAATTAGTTTCTGTTAATAGAACTTCTGTGACATTTTGTGTTACTTTTGTACCATTACAAAATTTATTTTATATTCGCATTTTTTAATAAAACTTTTTTCAAAGAAATAAGTTTCTCGATATATTTTTTTAATATTGTTGATAATGGCAATCTCTGTCACCAGTTTCGATCACAAATATATTTTCTGTCGTTTTTTTGTCAGAATATTGAATTTTGTTGCATTACTTTTTGCGATAATACTTTTTTTTAAATTAAAAACTTACTTTTATAATTTTAATAAATGTTTTTATAAATTTTTAAATAAATATAAATAAAAAACAATTCCCATTAAGTTATTTAAAATGTATTTAATAAGTGGCACTTTAAATGTATTCTCTTTAACATTTTTTATTATTTATTTATTTTTTGGGGCGGCGATTAAAATCAGTCAATGAGACATGGGGGGGGGGGCATCCGGAAGTTTGTTTCAGGTGTACAAATTTTTAGAGCTGTCCCTGTATCTGAGTATTATTTAACAGGATACGGAGATGAGGAAAAATGTATTTTACAATTTTACAGCAAACTGTTAATCGAATACGAAACATTAGAACTTTTTATAAAACGCCAATTCGTTCATCTACAGTTCAATCGTATCGTTCTTCTTAAATGAAATTAGTTAGATTGCTATACAATTTTTCTAGTGCTAAATTTCTAAACGTCATTTCATAACTTTCATTCAATATTTTTAAACTTAATTTTAATTATTCAATATTTTTATATATACTTTTATTTATTTTATTATTACTTACTTTTTATTTTTTAATAACTTTTAATTATTACTTACAGTAATGATAAAGTCCTTGCAAATACATGTGTTTCATATTTTCTATTGACCAAGTGCCAACGCACTTTATAATTAATGAAATACAGTAGAGTCTCCCTACAACGAAGTCTCTCTACAACGAATTTCTCCCTATAACGAAATTTTTAATCGGAATGTTAAATAACATTCAAAATATTCTCCATATAACGAAGTGGTTGTCTCCCTATAACGAATTTTTTCAAAGGTTTATCTTTTCGATTTTTGTCATTTTTGAAGAAAGTTGATAGTTTCTGTGCAACCAATTCGCTCACACGTGCCTGTTTTTGGAACCACTCACTCTTAAAATGTGAAAATTTTTCTGAAAATTTAACATCACGAAATGCAAAGCAATGTAAAATAACGGAATTTTTTAAGTAAAATAAACGTAAGTACATGCTAGTACATACAATTCTCTAAATTGGTGAATTGTCTCAACTTTTGAGAATTTTATTTATACAATAGAAATTAGTATAATTTTAACAAATTTATAATATATATATTGCTCCATTTTTAATTGAAAATCATAATTAAATACATTTGAACTTATAGCACCTATTGAAAAGTTTCGAACATTTACTCAAATAACTGCAAAAATCTCTAATCTCCGTATAACGAAATTTTCTCTATAACGAATTTTTCAATTGGAACCAAGCGATTTCGTTATAGGGAGACTCCTCTGTAGTTGAACAAGTTTAAATTAACGCATTAATTAAAAATGAACGTAACTCTGCGTATGGATTTGGGTAACAATGTTATGACAAATCAATGTAAGGAATTTAAATGTATCTAATATTATTACGCAAATTTTATTGCAATACGCATGCTTAAGTATTTTTCGTAAATATGGTGCCTTTTTTTAAAATTTTAGGACACGTTTAAAAAATTCCTATATGTTAATCTTTCCTTTGGCGGATTTGGTCCAAGAAATAATACAGACTAACAGTTTTGGTGTAAGGATCATGAACTAAATTTCATTCATCTAGCACGTTGCGCTTTTAACTTAACAATCTTCTTCACAAAAGCGGGCACAGACACACTAGTTAGTTATATTAACGTTCGTTTTAACCCAACAGGAGGGTTATTTTGGGACGGGCATCGTAATTTTGAACCGTGGTCAGATAACGAGGAAGACACCAGGGCTGGCACCCCCTCTCCAAGCTTCCGCACCACACCAACGGGAGAACGTTTCACCCCTAAGTATGATTTAACTCTCTGATTCCTAAGACCATTGGAATAGAGAGACTTCAAAATACGGGAACGTCCTAGTTTCTCTTTCAAAGATAAGGGAAATTCAGTTCCCCTCGCAAAAACCACAATGACAGCAGGCACTCTCCGAATTCTAAGAAACCCCTCCCCTGTTCCCCAAACCCTTCTGGGAAAGCCACTCTAACGAAGAAGCAGGTGTGAAATCAATCACACTTAACAAAATGGGTGGAAACTTCACAATGATATTCGAACGCCCACCGTTTTTTGCTTGAAGGGACGATCCCGTATCGATAGAATTAACGTGCAACAGGCTTAATACATGACGGATCTTCAGTGGAACCGGGTTTCGAACCTGGATTCTCCTGCTCCAAAGCCGAGATCTTACCTCTAGGCCACCGCGGTCGTGGATAGACAGACAAGTACTCATAAGTAATCCAAAAAAGATTCTTCTCCAATTCGGAGAGTACCGAAAGGTCTCGGCAGTCATCAGAATCTTGAGATCGAATTTCCTTGGCGGGGATTAGGTGGCAAAAATGTGTGGGGGAGGCAAAAAATTTATAGACATCTAAAAGAAACCGGGAGTATAGGGGAACAAAAAATTTAAAATTTAATTACAAAATTATATAGCTGTCGCGGACACAGTTGCTTTTTAAAATTTCCTAGTTTCAGGCAGCTAAAATGAAATAAAAATTTTGTTCTTCCTGCAAAATTTGGGGGCGGATGACTGGCCACGGCTGTCGAATTTCCAAACGGTTACAGTACTTTCTGTATGTATACTTTGTATACGGGCAAATAATAAAGATATTTTAATGATCAAAGCTTAAATAATCCAACGTTTGAAATACCGTTATTTGCTCTGATCCGTAAACCACACGATTGAAAATCAAATAGCTTTTAAAGGCTTAAAATAATTTTGGGGAACATGTTTGGTTTTACATGGGCAAAAAGAATCTCCACACTTTTGCTGGCTAAAAAAATCTTTGGTAGTTAAATTTTTAAAGTCTTCTTTAATACTCAAAAATTAGCATAGTTGTTTTTAGGAAAAAAATGACGAAGAATTTGCAATATGTATTTCTGTGTAACGAAATTTCTCCATATAGCGGTGGTCTAGCGGTAAGGTTTCGGCATCGGAGCAGGAGGGTTCTAGATCCGAAACCCAATTCTACTGCAGACCCGCCGTGCATGTGAGCCTGCTGCACGTTAATTCATATGTAGCGGGTCAAACGTTCCTAGTGTGGTGCGGAAGCTTGGAGCGGGGGTGTCAGATCAGGCGTCGTCCTCGTTATCTGACCGTGGCCCAGTGGCCCAGTTTCGTTGTCTAGTGAGACAAAAATCATGGCGACGAAACTAAACACAGCAGAGACTTGAAATTTGCACAGTTTAAAGGAAATGGACTTCATTTGTATCCCATGAAATTTCATAACAATCGGTTGGATATTTCTTGATTTGTATTAATTTATTTAATTAGTTCCCATTGTTCTCTATGGAGGGAACTGTTGTAATCTGCGGAAAAGTTAATAATTAGTTGTATAGAACATAAAAAATATCTGATAATTTTACCAAATGTAGGAAATAGTTTAAAAATAAGATTTCTGAAATTTTAGTAAAGTCTGGAAGGTATTTTTTTATTTTTAACATTCCAAATATTTGCAGTGTTAAAATATATCTAATAAATAATTGTGCGATAAATTCAAATGCCTTTCAAAACTGCTAAAAAGTGAAAGAATTTCGTTAATATAATATAAATGTTTTATAATGCCATTAAATCTTAAAAAATTACTTTTAAGAGTAAAATTAGAGCAGTTTTCACAAAAATAACGTTAGAATTTAGGAAATATTTTAATAACTAACTTTTAAGCGTAATAGATAAGGATAACGCTTTTCATCGTGTGAATTATGTTTTATATTATTTGTTATTTATGAAAAACTAGTTGTGGTAAGTTTTCCTAATTTTATCGTCCTCTGAGCTGTAGCTGAAGACAGCGCTTGAGAGGTTGTCACTGAAGAAAACTAACTGTCTTTAAAATTTCAAATCGCGTTCTGAACTATTCCAAAATTTCGCGTTTTAGATATGTTAACGTCAACTACTAAATCAGAAATAAATATTGAAATCGACTTAAAATACTTTTGAATCCATTCAGCGTTTGTTTCTTAAAAAGTTCAAGCGTATTTTAGATTGAGTATCCGCCCCCTTAAATTCGATAATTTTTTAATAAAATTTTCGAATTAATGTCGATTGAATTTTTATTAATTGACAACTAGGCTAGAACAAGCTAATTTAGTCTTTCAAAGGATTTTTTTACCCAGATATTTATTTTTGTGTCATTGAAGGAAGAAGTGAAAAGTCTTCACTGACATGGATGACATTAAAAAATAAAATAAATGAAAAAGTCGGGGTTTATAGGAGCTAATTTTTAGACATTTTATAGAAGATAGAGTGCAAAAATGGTTTAAGGTTGTCTAAAGGTATGCAAAGTTGTGCAAATTTTTAAAATTCACTTTAAATTTGAAAATTTAGTAAAAAAAGGGCCTTTTAAAAATATAGTATAAAATATGAAAAATGTTAAAATGATGTGTTAAAAACGGTATAGTTTACTTGCCCTGGAATCCGACATCATGAAAAATCTAAAATTAGACAGATAAAGAGCAATGTAGGACTTCACAGAACGAAATCCGAGAGCTCACTGTAACTCCACTCAAGTGTTCGAAAGACATTCTTCATTTTTAACCTCCGTAAGACCTTATAAGACTACATGTTTATACAAAAACATTTATGGGTTTCAGGGTTCCAAACGGTTCTCTACCTACCTCCAAAGAAAATAAACCCATTTGCCGAACTCGAAATTTCGATTTTTGTCGCGCTACAAACCGAAACTGGACCACTGTGGCTGGTCAAACTTAAGATGCCCGTCCCAAAATAGTCCTGTTACCTCGTTAATATAATAAACTAAACTAATCTCTATATTGAATTTTTTTCAGGAAACTAGAAATGGGATATATAGAGGCTCAACTGGATTTTGGTAGTGCGTTGGGGTTGGTTTTACATTTGTCTAATTTGTCCTTTCGAATGTAGTGGACAAATCTTGGGAAATGTGTCACAAAAGAATAAAAGATCAAATATGTTCCTCTACAGATTAAAGATTTTTAGTCTTTCACCTCTATGCTTTTTCCCATCATCGTTTTATCGAACGGCAGAAATACTGCAAAACTTGTTCCATCTGGGAACAATTCAGATTAATTGAAGAGCTTTATTTTGTTTAATATCAACGTCGAAGTTGAATTGTAATAATCTCTTGTGATAATCTTTGACAGATGGTCTCGGAGTAAAGATTATCTCAAGAATGTTGTATCAGTAAGAATTTTATTCCCATGTAATATCGTCAGATAATTATCTCCTCGAATGTTAATATATAATTGCATCATTTGAATATGCAAATACCACTGGTGAAGATCCACTGATCTATTGTAAGTATGACCTTTCAGTAGATTCTGCCATCTATTTTAATTGTATACCTGACCATATTTAAGAATAAGGATGACAAATTTAATTTCCACGCATTTGTTTAATATTTTGACACATCTTACAAACTCGCAGAATTCCTAAAAAACATCTCAAAATAAATGTCATATAAAAATCTTTTCTCAACGTTGTGCAAAGGCTTTATAGGTGATGAACATTTTGAACAAAATTCACTACGATTAGTGCTTGGAGGGATTTTTCAATTCATGTGCAAGATAAGTTGGAGTAAATTTCTCACGAACTAATTTTTGTTTACCCACCACGAGAAAAACTATAGAAGTTTCAAAATATTATAAACCAATTGTTGAGTTCACATACCAAGTGTTTAAATATCAAAGAATATTCGAATTAAATAATGCAAGCTTTATCAATTTTTAATACAAAATTTAAATTCATTCGTTACAGTTGAAAATACTTTTTGCTTTTGCGCAGAATTTTCTGATAAAACATACAACACGAAGTGTTTGCAGAGTAAATGACTTTCGTTCTAAAAACAACACATACAGTTTAACCTAATTGGAACATCTTACTAATCTATAGACATCTCTTGCCTTATAGCTTCGACCATTTACATTAAACATCCATAGCATTCTTCTATTATATCTGTATTAACACTGAAGAAAAAATTCGACGGGAGGCTGTCTCTGCGAAACGGTCGCTGGGATTGAGGGGCGTAGACTTACTCAACTGTGACTTTCTGTGAGTAAAGTAGCTCTATGTGACTATTAACTCTACAGTCTATAGTGACTATTAGTCTAGTGTGACTATGTGACTCTCTCTATGAAAAATTCTTCGTGTTTTTAACCAACTTTGCAAGTCGACTGAGGTTAAACTGTAATTACAAACTCTAAAATTTTTTTTGCTTCTTCAATGTCAACCTTTATTTGTTAAATAAAACTACAAGGAACTCTCTATGTTATTTAATTGCGGAGCTATAAGCGTTTAATTTTAGCACGAAATTCGAGTAATTCAACAATTCTCGAGTAATATTCCTCCGTAAACTCAGATTGATGACTAAATTACCTTAGTCTGCGCGCGCGCGCATCGGTTGCTGTGACGTCATCAAAATGTTTAGTGATTTTTACCAAATTTTCAGCTCTACTGTGACTAAACCGTAATTTCAAATTCTAAAATTCTTTTTGCAATCTTCAATGTCAACTTTCTCTGTTAAATGAAACTAAAATCAACTCTCTATGTTATTTGGTTACGAAGCTACAAGCGTTTAAAAATACCACGAAAAGCGTCATAATTTTTTCCTTTCCCGTTACACCATTAGACCACTATGGAGAGACGTAAGTCTACGTCAAAAGTTATTAATTTGGCTTAAAATGGATGACCATCCTCTAGGATTTCGCACTATTAGAAATAAATTGAGACTTCGTTTCATACTAGAGACGCCAATTGTTTAATTTTTTTGGAATAATACTAATAAAATGATTGAAATTTCTGTAACGGAAAACGCACAAAATGAGTATTACTTTATAAGAGTTCACGTTATTTTACTGAATGTACTTTGATGTCTTTCTAATAATAAAACTATTAATTTACCAGTAAAGAAAATGGAAATTGATATATCCTTGGCAGAAGAGTTCCTTAAATTTTGAAACAGCTGCTTATTAGATTTTCATATATTTTTTTAGAAGGTGAAATATTTGTTTGAGTCGATTTTTTTTCAATTTTGTTGGCTTGTGGTGTTGCATTTAATTTTTAATTTACTTGAAACAGACATAATATCTTATTTATGGGGTTTTTCTTAAAATATGAGGTTACTAAAATTGTTTTATGACGAATACGCCTTTATTTCCCTCTGAAATATAACTTACTTAACAGCGTTCTTTCCTGTGTTAACTTGCTATATGGTTTTTTTATTAATCTATGTTTAAAATATTATTAGAGAATACAAAGGACAAATTCTCTTGTTTAGAAACTTTATGATCTGGTTTTATTCCAGATAATGAAGGTTATAAACAACAGTAATACTTTGATCTGTCTGCACAAGTTGAGTAGCGATTTATGCATTGAGTCTCATAATCTCAAAATTCCCTAGCGAAATATTTCAAAGGTCTTGCTTTAAAAAAATTAATTTTTTCTTTTTCTTATGCTATGTTTGTTGCTAATTGCATAAGGAAAATGTATTTAATCAAAGAGTAATTAGTTGAATTTGTATATTCAAATTTTATCAATGAATTCTTTTCTTACGCTTTTCTTACGTTTTCAAACTAAAATAAAGAAAAGAAATTTAATGAAGTGCTCCTTACGTCCGCTGATAAGAATTATGAACGTAAATTTTGTTCATCATCAAATTGAAAGAAGCTTTTTAAAATTTTACTCATTAGTTTTTTTTTAAATTTCATTTTCTTCTATATAGAACAACTTTCAATTGGGCAATTTATAAGTGGAATAGAGTGTTAATTGCATTTGCCACTAAATAATTTACTAACTTTTGGTAGAAAAGTTTTGAGTATTTTTTTCGCTAGCATGTAATTTATAGGCTGTAGCCGCTGAAGACGGGGGATAGTGTACGTTTTAAAAATAAATGCTACCTTGAAAAACTCTATGCAAATGGATTGAATAGGTGGATATGTAACATGCGTTAACATCTAAATGGCTTTTTTCATATATCTGATATCAGTTGTAGTATAATTATAACCGTTTGATTTTTGTTGTTCATTTCATTTATTCTAAAATAAGCTTAATATCTGTTAATGGGGATAAAAATGTTCCAAAGCATAGAAAATAACGGAAAAAAGAATAAATATTCTTTTCTTGAAATGAAAGTTAATAAATTTTTGTTAGTTTTCTGTTTTAAAACAACTATTAAAAATCGTCTTTTGTTGTTGTCTTTTAAATGGCCGTAAATATTACTACTAGATCTTCAATTTTTGATCTTTGAGTGAGTATGGGGAAAAAAACCAGAAGAAATTTTATGTCTTAGACATAACAGTGTTTCGTTCGTCTATGTCAAACTAATCGGATATCCTCTTTCTGAACTATTTAGTGAGTTGATTTATTATATGTAGAATAAAATAAGAAAGAATGCATTTGGACGTAGACTTACGTCTCTCCTTAGTGGTCTAATGGTGTGTCGGGAAAGGAAAAAATTATAACGCTTTTCGTGGTATTTTTAAACGCTTGTAGCTCCGGAACCAAAGAACATAAAGAGTTGATTTTAGTTTCATTTAACAGAGAAAGATGGACATTAGAGATTTCAAAAAGAATTTTAGAATTTGGAATAACGGTTTAGTCACAGTCGAGCTGGAAAGTTGGTAAAAATCACGAAAAATTTTGATGACGTCACAGCGACTGATGCGCGCGCATGCAGACTACGGCAACTCATTCATCGATCATACGAAATATTACTCAAGAATTTTGAATTACGTCGAATTTCGTGCTAAAGTTAAACGCTTATAGCTCCGAAACCAAATAACAGAGTTGGTGTTAGTTTGATTTAACAGAGAAAGGTTGAAACTGAATATTTCAGAACGAATTTTGGAATTTGTAATTACGGTTTAGTCCCAGTCGAGTTGGAAAGTTGGTGAAAATCACGAAGAATTTTACATTGATAGAGTCACATAGTCACACTAGACTAATAGCCACTCTAGAGTTAATAGTCACCTAGAGCTACTTTAGTCACAGTTGAGTAAGGTAAGTAAGTATACGCCGCTCAATCCCAGCGGCCGTTGCGCAGAGACAGCCTCCCGCGAATTTTTTCTAGCTATCAATTTCTCTGTTATTCAGAGAAAAATAAACAAATTCCAAGCACCGAATCATTGTAAAAACGACCAGCATGAAGAAACTGGAAAGGATTTTTCATTGTTTGACCCGTTTTTTGTAACTACAGTAAAACCCCGGTATACCGAAATCCGGTTTATCCGATATCCCCTGAAATCGCAAATTAAAAAATAACGTATTGTACTGTTCGGAAATAATCGCGAAGGAGAGACATTTTTGCAGCAATATCTCCACTTTTCCGTTTTAAGTCTCCCCTGGAAGATCACTGATTAATTTTAGAATGCTAAAATTAAAATTAAGGGATATTAACTATATAAATTATGATAATGTTTACCTGTGCCTGTCAAGAGCATTGCGCCTGAATACTCTAATGCAAATATTGCGTCCGACGGAAGGTTATCTTTGATAAAGAACATAAGTGTAGTCTACAAGGAGAGTTTTGGGGTCTATTCTGGTACCCCCGATTGGGTTGGGCTCCTTTGTTAACGTGCGGAACCCAACCCAACCGGAGGTACCAGAATAGACCCCTTGAATTCGTTTTACACTCGGAATATTTCAGAATTACTTGCGGAATAGTAATAGATGTTCATGGCTTATCCAGAAAAAAATCGTTATCCGAAACGGCCCTCCTCTTTAGTTGGGTTAACCGTGGTTATACTGTATTAATTATTTTCAAGAAACGTTCTTTTCGTTTATTGAAAGTAACCCAAACGGCCACAGTTGATATCTATCACTAGAAATTTGCGATTTCACTATACACAGTAATTAAGATGAAATATGACTGTTACTGAGCTGTCAATATATTCTCAATGTTACTACGTATTACTTCTCTTTTTTCAGCCCCATGAAGTATCTGGCGGTTTTCTTGTTGGTGGGCCTTGCGTTTGCTTCGGCCTACGCAAGCGATTTCGGTAAGTGAAATTTGTGACAATTTCTATATTTTCAAATTTTTTCATTTGTAAACTGAAAGTCCGTCGAAATCAAAAATAAAATCCAAACTTACGTTAATGACTTTTGTCTATATTTAACATAATATACTTTTTAAAGATATTTGAGAGATTAAATAATTAGGAATTTTATCAACTGCGTGAAGGAAAAAACGCATTATGATTAATTGTGTGAAAGATGAAATCGTTAAAAACAAACCGTACTGTGAGTAAATTTTTGCAGCAAGATGCATTTGGGTTTGTGTCCAATAAAGATCAGTAACTAGAAGTGGAAGATCTCTTATCAGAGTTAGGAGGAGTAGCATCGGCATAAAAGAGAAAAAACAAACTCTTCGGAATAATAATAAGACAGAATTGAATTAACACATAAAGAAATAAAGCAAAAATAAAACAAAATTGAATTTACACACGAGAAAATAAAGTAAAAATAAAACAAAATTGAATTTGCACACGAGGAAATAAAATAAAAATAAAACAAAATTGAATTTGCACACGAGGAAATAAAGTAAAAATAAAACAAAAATTGAATTTCCACACGAGAAAATAAAGTAAAAATAAAACAAAATTGAATTCGCGCACGTGGAAATAAAGAAAAAATAAAACAAAATTGAATTTG
Source organism: Araneus ventricosus (assembly GCA_013235015.1). Lineage (NCBI taxonomy): Eukaryota > Metazoa > Arthropoda > Arachnida > Araneae > Araneidae > Araneus > Araneus ventricosus. The sequence goes on from BGPR01019668.1 coordinate 16,579, forward strand.
CACACGAGAAAATAAAGTAAAAATAAAACAAAATTCAATTTGCACGTAAGGAAACAAAGTTAAAATAAAGCACAATGAAAAACAATAGGTTAAACAAATTAGTTCATAAAGGTTCATTCAATAGTTCATTGTAGAAAAATTCTGAAGTTTAAGTATATTAATGTCCCGTATGGAAGGCACACGAGGGCTGTTTTGAGACGCATCTCGTAATTTTGAAACTTGGTCAGATGACAAGGACGACAGCTGAGCTCGCACCCCCTCTCCAAACGTCTGCAGCGACAAAGCAGTGGGAGGACTTTTGCCCTCTTACGTATGATTCAGCGTGCAACAAGCCCAATACGTGACGGATCTTCAGTGGAATCGGGTTTCGAACCTGGAACCCTCCGACCCCGAAGTCGAAACCTTACCATTAGTCACCATAGCCTCAAAAGTTCTGAAGTTTGACTGGGTTCAAGTTTTAATATTTCAAAATAGGCTGATGAAAATTCATGTGTATTGCTTAAGAATTTGTGTAAAAGAGCACATAATTTGAGTTCATAATTCTGTAGTTGGCTATGGAGGAACCGGTGGTTTGGTGGCAATGTCTGAACTTGAGTCTGGTGGTGTAGAATTGTATAGAGGGTAATCCGATCTCGATTCTAAATAGGACTCGACATGCTCCGAAACGGAGCCTTTTTATAATTAAGTTAAACTTGGTTCTAATAAATAGATGTTCAGAAATTTCGAAAAATTTACCAGATATTTTGAAATTTGAGCTCTGAACTACTATTTTACTTCGTTTTCGTAACATGAGTAGATATTTCTATGCAACAATATTGCCATCATCTACTACAAACCACGCGTCCACACGTTTCTTTTCAATATGAAGATCATAAAAAGAAATTTTTTAAATACAGATGAGTAATATATTTTATATTTTAAAATCACATCATAAAGAGATATTTTCAATATTGATTCGAATGCGAATTCTTTTTCTTTTCAGATGGCGCCTTTTCGGCCGATAGGTGAGTCCAACAAAATTAAGTAAAAATATTTCTATTTAATTTTTCCTAAGCTATGTTTATTAGGGTGGGTTGAAAAAATTGATTTTTCGAGTATCGAATTCACACAGAGTCCAAAAGTTGTGTATTACCATGCTAATCAACGGAAGAATATTTAAAATTTATATTTTTAATCGCAAAAAGCCTAAAGTTGGAAAAAATGTCAAAAAACCGATCAATATTTAAAAAATTATGGAAAAAGTCGATTTTTCGAGTATCGAATTCTAATAGGAAGGAAAAGTTGTGTATTACGATACTAAATCACAGGAAAAACATGGAAAAAAATCATACTTTTAATCTTCAGCTCGCAAAAAGAGTCTAAATGTAGGGAAAAAAATGACAAAAAACAACAGTATTTAAATCTGCGCTAAAATTTTACAGGCTACGGATGTTTGCTTCTAATAACGTCTAAATACTTTATTGTAGTTGCCTGATGACAGCAAAATTATATTTAGAAACCATGCGCTACATTTTGAGTTCGCGCAAAAGACCCAAATTTTAGAGTTTAAGTGAAAAATGGAGGTTTTTACAGAATAACAAATAAATTGATTTTGGTATACTAAATTATAAAATGCAATCTTTCTATGTTTCGGACAGTATTTGACGGACGGATATCTTTTAATGTCAAACCAGACAGGAGCATACGTCTCCATACTGTAATTAACAAGCATTTTGAGTTCGCTTGCAGGGCGTGTTTTGGAAATGAACAAGCGTAAGACCAGGATTGCACATGTCAGCCATGGGGAGTTATTGATAGGTCCAGGACCTTTTACGGCCAGATATGGAGAGCATGTCATGTCTGGATTGCTCTGAGAATATCCAGAAGGTACTGTTGATCTTTGATCAGTTTGATTTATAATGATTTCATCCAACTCAATTGCTTCGAAATGTATAACGGGATATTTCTCACAATTAGTCAGCTGTTTGCCTACTTTCCCAGAAAATGGCGCTGGTCCTGTCGTCTCTCCGTCCAAATATTAATTTAAATGTTTGAGTGGTAGCTTGTTGAAGTGAAGTAAGCCCATGAACCATTGCAGAGGGAGTTGAATTTTAAGCTCTATGTTGCGGATAACACACACAAAGGGTTTCGACACATATGTACCAAATTTCGATGAATTTTAATGATTTGTTTTGGAGATATCACGTTTTTCGTGGTCCAATTTTAGTGAACATTTAAAAAATATAATAACACATTAATTCAAATAAATATCAAAGAATAAGAATGAAAACAAGACTGTTTTAGAATCTTAAAAGTTGTGGCTTTATTTTCAGATCATAAAAAAATTTTTTGAATTTTTCTTCAAAACTCGCCTTTCCAACCTAGTCGTATACCTTAAGAGCCTGGTTGCATATTTACAAACCCTACCCTTATAGAACTGAGGCAGGAAATCAGCCAATATCATTGGCTACGAGGGGCAGTGACGTCGTTTTCAGCTCTTGCACGTAGCGTACGGTAATTATAACTAAACAAGAGTCGACTAAATAAAATTGCGACGTAGGTGCTTATCGTAGATCAAAATTCGCGAAGTCCAAGCAACGGAAACCTAAACTAATTCAAAGTCCTCATTCAATGGCTTGCTTTGTTATCATTTCCGTACGAGAGCAAAGAACGACGTCATCGGCTCTGGGCGAAGCGATCCAATCATATTGTCCGATTTCCTACCGCAGTTCTATCAGAGTAGGGTTTGTAAATATGCAGCCTGGTTGGTCAGAAAGCATGGAAAAAACAATATGAATAAAACAATAAAATATTCAAGATATTTTGTCTTCTGCAACAGAATTAACAAATTTCTTCTTTCTACAAACACAATTGAATTAACGTGACAAACACTGATATTATTTCTTTTTATTCTTTATGTAGATTTGAGAATGTGGACCCTCCTCTTCAAGTGTAAGTATGATGAAAAAACTGGTCAATAGCTACTTTAAAACTAATAGTAAAACCTCTGTATCATGGAAAGTTTTACGTAGAATCAGTTGCTAAGTTTCAAAGAATATATATGGAAAGAATACTATATTGATTGTTATAATCATACAAAAACGTTTACGGTTAGATAACACATTTGCAACACACGTGAAATGGGCGGTTACTTGCCTGATGGGGAACTTTCATCTAAAACAACGTAAAACTACAAATAAATTAATACAGAGAGAATGCAGTTACCATGCAATGTTTAGGCATTGCTATATTATATTTTTTTGGAAAATTTATAAATTAGAATAATTAAAACTAGAAACATAAAGAACTTTCTGATTTTAAAATTTTCAATCATTACAAACATGAAAACTGATATAAATTGTTGACTCAAATATAATTTAAAAGAGTATGGAAACATACATAACACCACAAGCATACCCCGATCTCGGAGCCTGAACGGCTCCCTGTCAGTTGGATGAGTATGCGTGAAACATTATTGAAAAGTAAAAGAATAAAATTACATAATGAGATAAAAAAACACATAAAAGTGAATATAATTATACATAAACAAAGAAGAATATAATGAAAATACATAGAAGGTTATAATCCGAGTTTAATATAAAATATATATAAGAGGAGTTATCATATGAGTGCAGTGAAAGGGCAGAATGTTTCCTTTAGTTATATTGTTTCATAAAGTTGCAGCTCCAAGATTCGGGGCTGTTAGTGTTGTTCGATGCGACGATAAAGAAGAATTGAATTATGTATTACAACCGGTTATATTGATGATTATTGTTGCAACCATTCTACAAAATGTGGGACTGGTTTTTTGTTTTGTCTTGTTATTTATACTTAGGGATCGCTGGAATTGTTACTACAGGGTTTGAAGGGATGGGAAGGGTGGATTTTTCGAATAAATTACGGTAGAATTGGTGGTGGCTGGTTTCTGTTCTTAAGCTAGTGTACTCGGCTGCTCAACTGGGTATTCATCGATTTTCTGGTTCCGATAGGTGAATCTTTGGAAGTATCCATTTGTAGGCTGGAGAATGTGACGGTGCTGTATTTTGACTTTCAATTAGGTTTTCGTTAGTCGCTAGGAATGTGATTAAATTATCTATACCTCGTCTAGAGAGTTTGCTGGTAAGGACGCTTTTACACCAATGGTCTATGAATTGTGGGCTTGGTTCCTTATGGAAACATACAGTTTAAATTGCATTATTTAAAAAAACCCAGATATACTAAGAGATCATCGAAATAACTTTCAATCATTTCTTGAACTTGAAAAAAGATACGTATTACTAAATTCCAAAATATCTCGAATAAAAGAATTTGAAGGCATTTTGAAGTTCTTCAATATAAGATCTGAAGCAATATATCATCTATAAAGGTCAAGACAAATGCTAATAAAAATTATTTTCAATAATTAGAAAATTAAAATATTTATAATAAAAAATATTGCAGAGACAATTGATAGCAAAATGAATTTTATTTCGATTTGTTATCTTTGTTCACAGTGGAGGATGGATCACTGACAGGATGAGGGACAGTTTGCAGGTCATGATTGATGGGTTCGAAAAGAGGATGAAAGAAGGAAAATCAATCAGTTACAGAGTTTTTAAGAAGGTAAGAGAAGTTTTGAAACACCTTTCGTGATTTCGAAGAAATTTTGCAACTGTTTTCAGTTGTCTTACCTACGCATTGTTAAATATTGTATCTAAATCTGACAAACAAATTAAGTCTTAGAAAATTTTCAGCTTTTCATATTTGAACTCGTGCTTGATTTCTTTAATAAATCAAAGAATGATTAATACCGACATGCAACTAAAATTGACAAACAAAGCAATATTTTGAAACCATTTTACTGAGAAATCTCACTTCATGACACACACGGATGCAACGCAAGGCGCAAAATGCGATGAACTCATCAGATGAGAATTATAAGCATGAGAAATTTTGTGAATTTTCTGTTAGAAAATGGAAATCATTCGGGATTATTTTTGAAAAACAAAAATGATTCGCGTGATGGATAAGCGGGTTGATGGACACTGCGAAGCATGTAAACTATGTTGACACACACAAAAAATATTTGTTTTGTTTCATTCTTTTTTAAGGAAAAAGGCTAATTTGAATAAAGTAATCCCAGAAAATCTTTAGAGTAGTGGCGCATATGTAATGTGACCATACGTCCGTTTTGAACAGGACAATCCCGTTTTTTTGTATCCTGTCCCATTGTCCCCAAGCAAAGCTTAAGGACGCCCAAATGTCCCGTTTTCTGAAAGAGAGCAACCCACGATAACAATTGCAAACAAGAAATTGCCAAAAACAAAAAAAATTCCGACAGTAATCTCCAGTAGCTTCGTGATGGCGGCGCATGCGCTATAGTTGCTACATATTTGTAAGTTGGTCAGAAGCCTCCTGTCTTGTACCTAGTTCTAACTTCATTACACCGCATAAAGTGAAAGAATGAAACACTGGGAATATTTAACCGCAAGTCGTTGGGTGGAACTGTTCAAACATTTTCACGTCAATAACTTACAAACTTTCGAATAATTATTGAACATATTCAATATCTGCCCGGCAATAATACACCCATAGAAAGAGTCTTTTTTCTTATGAATAAGTTGTGGAAGAGGTAGAAAACACAGTTACAAGTGGTAGTTTATAAAGTAACATGAATTACCAAAGCAAATTTTAAGAATTCCTGCCAAGATTGTCATCCTGTTTTTAAATCAACACTAAATATTCTGAAGCAAAAATGTGTTCTTCAAAAAAATGCAGGGTCGCATAAATTATTTATTTTCACGTGCTTATTCCGTTTCTTTTCGTTAATAAGTAAAAAGTGAAGAAATATGTGTTTTCTTAAATTCACATGATATTACCTAAAAATTAAAAAATGTCCCGTTTTGAGGGAAAAAATAAATGGTAATTTTAAGCATGTGCCGTACCTTGAGTATTTCACCTAATGTGGCATTTAGTAACAATGCATTCATAATTAATGAAACATAATTCAAAGAATATTCCCTGAACGGTATAAATATACCAATGTGACCATCATGTTACTTCATTATATCTTATACACCTATAGTCTCGTAAAATTACGATCCAGGTCATAATATATGTTGCTAATTATTAACAGGAAATATGTCCAATTTCCGTAATTCACCAAGAACTATGCTTATGTTATGAAAACAAAAAATCGTCCCCTTCCCAAGACTTTGCAACTTTTCTTCAATGAGACATTTTTCCAAGAGAAAAAAGTCTCATTGAAGAAAAGTTGTATTTTGTCAAAATATATTATTGATTAGATTTAATTTCACTATTGTATACACATGTAGCTTATCCAAGCACGAATTGGTTAAGCTATAGTATCTTGTATGAGCAGGTCATTTTGAACAGAATGGAAGTATACATTTCACGAATTCCTTGAATGTTCAATTCTCACATGAAACACATTGTATGGGAGATTTTTTCTTCAGAAATATTGAAAGGATAAAAAAAGTGTATTATTGATCAAATTTTCAATTAACTACTAGCTGTATGGCCCGGCGTTGCACGGGCAATCTTGAATAATGGGATATTCCCGGCGGAGAGAAGTGAGATTACGTGAGGCCTTGGGATCCATATTTTTTCATATGCCCGGCTCCGTTTTTTTCCAACAAATATTGTCACTTACTTTCCCCAACCAATGTAAATATTCTTTCAAATCCAGTCTTTTTATTACTAATTTTCATATGCCAGCCTCCAGTTTATTTTTTATTGTCGCTATATTTTTATTTTCGCTGTCGGTTATGTTTTTATTGTCGCTAACGTAAACGTTACGTTCCTCCAAACATTTCCTTTGAATCCTATATTGCTTAATTAACATTTTTAAATCCAACATTTTAATTACCTTATAGTTAATAACCCAGCGTTTCTCGGAATCCACATTTTTTCATATGCCCGTCTCTGTTTTTTCCCTACAAATATTATCACTAAGCTTCCCCCAAAAACGTAAATCTGTTTTGAATCCTCTCTTGTTGGATTAAAACTTTCAGTTCTAGCCTTTTTACTACCTTAAAGCAGTTTGGTTTGAATGAAAACGCGAGAATTATAATGCTTATAAATTAAAACAGATGAGCATGATATTTGTTTTGCAAAAGAAAAAATAAAACGAAATAAAAACAGAAACGATAAACAATTTAAAAGTACACCAAACTGATAAATTAAACACCAGAAACATATATTTTCGTCTTGCCCGTAATTGAATAATAATGAAAAAAACTGGATAAAAATGAATTAATATTTTCCCCCAACAAACGTAAATATTGAGAAACACCGTACGTCAAAAAAGAAAGAAAAATGCAGGAAAACGATTTTTGTCCATTGTTAATAAACACAGAAGCTCCCTCAAAAAAAAAAATACCAACTTCCGTTAAAGAAATAAAAAAAAAAATGCAACACCGAATGTGAAAACTAATAATAGGGGAAAAAAGAAATCGCCGTGAATGAATTCACCATGCTGCCAATAGATGGTAGCACGTCAATTTAATCCTTTTGACGTTTTTAATTAATATCTTTTTAACTTTCCTTGGATTATTTTCCATCTTTTGGTTCTTACGGCTAGTTTCAGGATTCAGTGGTTCGTGAGAAGGACATACATACATACATACGTCTGTTAATGTTCGAATTTTAATAGGATATATGATAAATGTTTCTATAATGGGCTATCTCTTATAATGCGTCATTCCTTGAGGTCACGTGACACGCCTTGTCTTACCAATCGACCATTCCTTTGTTCTTATAAATATCCTTGGCTCTTCTCTCCTGGCTACGTTGTGCCATGTCTGACAATTGGCTATTTCTTTGTTCTTCTGTTTTCTTCGGTTTTTCTCTCCAGCCCGCGTTGTGCCATGTGTGACAATCCTCTATTTCGTTGTTCTTCGGTTTCTTCCGCTCTTCTCTTCTGGCCACGTTGTGCCATTACTGTCAATCGGCTATTAATTTGCTCTTCTGTCCTGGCCACTTTTTGCCATAGTTGAAAATAGGCCGTTTCTTTCTTCGTGAGTTTCAGCAACTCTCCTTTCACGTTTCATAATTGCCTGCTGTCTACGGGCATCATCCCATGTAACTCCTCTTTTACTTTTAGGCATCGGAAAAAGCGTGAATTGAACAAACCAAAAATAGCAACTTCTAAATATCAGTTTAAAATAGCAGCTACCAGAAATATTTAAACTTGATCAAATCAACGAATAATAATTAAAATCACTAACATAACTAATCTATATCTTTTGGCACATAACTTTACAGAAACAAAACACGCTTGTAAATTCGTTAAAATGATTCTGTTCACGTGACAAAATATCACGGGCCAAAAAAAAGAATTTATACACTTGCAACAATGCATTTTTTATTTCTGTCAGCGTCACGTTTTTATTGTTGTTGTAACAATGTTCTTTAAAGTAAACGACTTCAACAATAAAATATATTTTGAATTCCGCTGCAACAATGAAAAGTATTGTTATAAAGTATCCGAAACAATGAAAAGCATTGTTGTCAATTAGTTTTTAATTAATATCTTTTTCAATAATTAAAATTTCGGAATATAAATGGCCGAAACGGCTTCCCTGGATTATTCCCCATCTTTTGGTACTTTCCGCGCGCTTCTCCGTTCGGCGGTTCGTGAGAAGATAGAAGGACATACATACATACATACGTTTGTTTACCTTCGAAATTTAATAGAGTAGACTAGCTGCATGTCCCGGCGTTGCACGGGCAATCTTGAATAATGGGATATTCCCGGGCGGAGAGAAGTGAGATCACGTGAGGCCTTCGGATCCATATTTTTCATATGCCCGGCTCCGTTTTTTTTTCAACAAATGTTGTCACTTACTTTCTCCAAGAAATGTAAATATTCTTTCAAATCTAGTCTTTTTATTACTAATTTTCATATGCCCGCCTCCGATTATTTTTTTTACATATATTGTCTCTAACATAAACGTTACGTTCCCCCCAAAACGTATTCTCTTTTCTTTGTTCTTCTGTTTCTTCGGCTCTTCTCTGCTGGCTACGTTGTCCCATTACTGCCAATCGTCAATTTCTTTGTTCTTCTGTTTCCTCGGCTCTTCTGTCCTGGCCACGTTGTGCCATAGTTGACAATCGGCGGCTTCTTTCTTCTTCAGTTTCAACAACTCTCCTTTCACGTTTTCTAATTGCCTCCCGTCTACTGGCAACATCCCCTGTAATTCCTCTTTTTCTTTTAGGCATCGTAAAAAGCGAGAATTGAACAAAGCAAAAATAGTAACTTCCAAATATCAGCTTAAAATAGAAGCTTCTACAAATATTTAAATTTGATCAAATCAATGAATAATGATAAAAATCACTAACATAACTAATCTACATCTTTCGGCACATAACTTTACAGAAACAAAACACCCCTTTAAATTTCGTTAAAATGATTTTGTTGGACGTTATATCACGGGATAAAACCAGCGGGAGTGGTCTCCCCTAAACTTTCTCGTATACTTTCTAAGTGGAGATTCGTCAAAATCTCGAGTTCGAATTTTTTTGACGATTACAATACTTTCTCTTTGTATACTTCGTATACGAGAAAGTAAAACAAAAAAACAAACAAACCTGAAATCAAATATCTGTTGCCACGTTTCAAAAAAATATTACTTTGAAGCAGGCGCGATAAAATAGGCAATGCAATGAATACTAAAGCGAAAATTCTGCTTTGGAATTGAATTCCCAAGAAAACATTTTATACTACCACCACCGTAACAATTGCTAAAGCGCGCGAATGAAAGATTTGCTGAAATAATGAGATCGGTTTGATTTGCAACAATAAAAAAATTGTTAACAATTGATGTTTGAAAACATTATTTATTGTTGTAAATAAAATTTACAACAATAACAGATTGCTACCAATACGCATGCGCATGAGAATCGGAATAAAAGAAATTGAATATGCAATTTGAGCGCCTCTTTTTGACGGATTTGGCCCAAACGTTTTTACGGACTTACATTCATAACGATAAAACTGTGTACCAAATTTTATCCATTTAGCTAATCAAGTTTTTGAGTTATAGCGTTCGCATGACCGCGAACAGACAGACAGACAGACAAACTTCCCGTAGACGGATTTGGTCCAAAATTTGATAGAAACCTACAAATTATGTTCAAAGACCACATACCAAATTTCATCCCCGTAGCTCTAATAGTTTTCGAGTTATCGTGTTCACAGACAGACACACACACAGACAGACATACAGACATAATTCCAAAATTGTGTTTTTCGGACTCAGG
>BGPR01019669.1:6379-17243 GCA_013235015.1 Araneus ventricosus
TCTGTTTATAACTCAATTAGGCCAACATTTTTCATATGTTTGTGGAAGGTTTTCAGAAATCTGTTTATAACTCAATTAGAACAATATTTTTCATATGTTTGTGGAATGCTTTCAGAAATCTGTGTATAACTCAATTAGGCCAACATTTTTCATATGTTTGTGGAAGGTTTTCATATGTTTCATCTCTTCCAGGAACAAGGTGATAGAAGAAGCAGAAATCTCCACACACAATCCTTTTTGTATTCTATATATACACACCACTCAATGAAAGATCATACAATTAATTAGGGTCATCGACAATTATGAAAAAGTTACAATACAACAAATTCAACCAAAATCAAGAATTGATAAAACAATTATTATAAGACAAGAGCTGAGATAGTTACTATGCATCGAATCGAACCAAAAGCCAACAACTTACTATTTTTATTACAGTTCCATCTTTAAAAGAAGAAGCTATTTGTGAAATTTTGCAAATACAGTAAAAAATTAATATTGATTTGATAAGCATTATTAACTGTTGTAATACGTTTTCCAATAATTTCACGAAAAGTGAAATGAATTACCTAGCTCAAGAAAAAGTGTGTCTGAAATGCATGCATGCACAATAATTGTAGTCTCGAGTCTGGTAACATGTAGTTTTATTCGCTTTATCAGAGAACAAACTGCCGAGGGGCGCTATTTTTAAGACAAAAGAACATTTTCACACAAAACGGACATTATCTCTTAAGTGCTGTCTGAAGAATAAGACAGCGTCGCAAATTGTTGCCGGCACGAACACGAAAAAGTACAATGAATTACCTCTTTTCCTCTTTCGCTTAATCTCACTAGCACACTTTTATAATACTTTTTTAAAACTGAATGTGTGAAATGCTAGTGTGAAGTTCAAATAAAACGTAATATCATGTATTATTCTTTAAGAAGAGAAGAGAAAGTTTACATGAAAAGGGTTGTCCATTCGTTAATGATACAAAAAATATAGTAGGGAAATTCCTACTATCTCGACATCATGTTTATCACGCTTAAAATGTGAAAGAATTAATGCAATTAAGTACAAGCAGATTAAAAATGTTTTGTTTACGACCCAGAATGTGTATTGAAAAATGTTTCAGTTTAAAGTTTTAGCAAATCTGCTAGAAAATACATTGATCTGAATTTTTACTGTGCGTGATGTACAATTTTTTTTGTTAGTTTGCTGCTTCCTTAATAAAGTATCTGCTATATATTTGAAGTTTCATAACATTCCAAAACATTTAAAAGTTTAAATTTAAGTAAAATATTGAAAATCAAAAGTGAAATGACGAATACTTGAAGTAGAGCAATCAAAATTAGTTCAAAGGATTTGAATTACTAAGTTTTCAAATTGAAAAAAAAACAACTTCAAAACCGTTGAAATATTTGAAATAATAACAAGCATTAATCTATTCATTTTACAAAAAAGAAGTTTAGAAGGATTAGTATAGACTAAACAAAATTTTCAGAAATACGATAATATAATTTTTTAAAAATTGCAATTAAAGTGGAAAAATAAAACTGCTGAAAAAAGATAATTTTGATCGGTTTGAATCTGGAGAGGAATAATGAAACACCATTTCTGCTATCGCGTCATTCTTTAAGCGATTGCATTAGCATCGCAAAAAAGATATGACAAAACTAGGGTGAAGCGTTTTCTTTGGCAGCAGTATGTAGCGCCCTCTTTCAGTTTTATTTGGAAATCTAGGGTAATTGAGCTTCTAGAATCACTTTATCTGTGTTATTTATCTCCTTTCAAATAGCGAAAGATGTAAAATAATGTCTGATCTCTGTTACATTTTCCTCTTCTGTTGTCCTACAAAATTAACAGAATATTCTATGCTGCGCTTCCAATGATATACGTTACAAATTATTTACAAAAAATACTCATGTTTCCTCGAATATTCCCAGTATTTAGTTAACATTTTAATACAATGATTCGCTACAGTATTCTCACGTATTCTGTAAGTTTTTTTAAAATTTATTGAAAACTCTACATGTTAGAAGCCAAATACATGCTGAGAAATTTTGGATTTTTTGAACAAACCTTTATAATTTACCGAAAATAGGTGCTATTTTAATGCAAATAAATTTTCCATACAGCGTAAAAACTATTGAAGAAATAAACGTTCTATGAAACAGGATGCGACCAAATTATTTTCTTCTTCATCACTTTCCCGTCAAACCTCTAAATGTCCTCATAATCAAATCTTAACTGTAAAATGTGAATTCCGACGATGGTATGTTCCGGGATTGTCCACAACCTATTGTATCCATAGTAACTCCAAATTTTTGGCATCTTACAAATTATGCTTTTTTCAGACACGAGTATACCACCAATGCTTAAAACGTATATATTTTGTTGTTTGAGTCAAAAATTAGAATACTAAAAAAATACGAAATACATACATTTTCATACAATCCTGCAGTTCTATCAGTTATAATTAGAAAAATAGCATCGACACACTGAGATTTTAAATAAAAAAATCTATTCTTTTGGGGCTAAATCTGATCGAATTATGAAACTTTGAATATCACAATTTTAGGCGTTTTAAATTGAAACTGTCTCTTTGCATTTTTAATGTTAGTGATTAAGCCGGTTGATTAGTGTATCCGTGGTTCACTAATAAGTTTTCTCCAGGCAACCATTTATCGCTTAAAATAATGAAATGTATAGTTTCATAACTCGTTCAGCTTTTGTCACAAAAGAGTGGGATTCTTTTGTTTAAAATGTTACTGTTTCAAGGAAAATATTCTAAACCAACCGCCGGAACATGTGAGATAACCTTCTCTTAAAGATAAAGGATATGGAAATAAGAATTGTAGCCGTTTGAACCGAATGGTTCAAATTCCGTTGTTCAAGTAGTATAAATAGCTATCACTAACATTGAAAATGGAAAGAGGCAGACTGAAAATGGAAATTCATGGAAATAGGTCAAAGAATGAAAGACTGAAGATTTAGCTGGTCAGGCCTCTAAATTTCCGATCTTCAAATAGGGTAAACATTTCTATTCCCGATGGGCGGAAGACTTGATTAGTTTGTCCATTTTTCCGAAAAAATGTAGTAGAGGGATTTCAAAAGTGTCTTTCAGTAATTCATTCTTTAAATCGCATGAGTTTTGCTAAAAATGTTCTACAAATCTGAGTTCTTGTTAAAATTATTAATTAGATGTAATTTTTATATTATACATTTCCTCAAATAGCGCAAAATACATTTCATTTTATAATTTATTAGTAATTAACCTGTTAATTACATTGCATGTATCAAATAAAGTGATCAGTTTCATACCTTCTCAAAGTTGACGCAAAGCTGCGAACAATTGTTAAGAACAATTGCGAATATTGTTATGAAGCTGTAAAATTGTTTCAAACATGCTAATCTTATGACAAGAAAGAGAGTTTTACCGAGGTTTTAATGGGAGCCAAGCCAATGAACTCCGACCTTGGCAAAAAAATTGGGGATCATTTAGGAGACCAATTTGGCGGCTTTGGATACAAAACAAACCTTCTAGAGTATAACATAAATTTAGCGATATCTCTACTAGGAGCGGAAATATCAAGAACCTTCTAGAGATCACTCTGTGACGTTACTTCCTGTTGGAAAAAGTATAAAAAGGATTCTTAAACCAGGAATTAGTCAGTTGGAGTTTGGTTAGCATTGAGGATGGTGAACTGCCTGATATTTTTTCTGCTGCATGTTTGTGTTAAGAATTATTATTAAAAGTACTGAATAGTTTTGCTAAACGTGCTACGTATTGTTTTCAGGAACATTCGTAAAATATGAGTCATTATTATTTTTTTATTATTCAGCTTGATATTTTTTTAAAATAAAATCTTTGAAAGTAATATTGAACTGTATGAAGTTTGAATATCCTGAATGTTCAAGTATACTTATAAATTAAACACAGAATTTAAATGGTATTTCGATGATAACTTATTTGGAGGAAAAATTGCCCATCATCGTTCATTGGCTTCACTGTGAAACCACAAATTTCTTGAAAATAAAAAAAATGCTAATTTGTTTAATTTACATATTTATGATCAGCTACTACTGGATTTTTAAATAAATTTAGTAATTTTGATAACGAAACATGTAGTGAACTTCAAAGGTTTAAAGCAGCCCACACATAAACGGTCCTTGACTTCTTTCCAAGTCATTATTTATTTCAATTTTTAAAAATGTATTGATAGCCCCACAGGTACCTTATGATACATCTCGTACTTTCAACATTCCCCCACATCGAACTTTCTATTTCGAGCTGAAATAAAATTAATTATAAACATTTTCTCGCATTATAGAGCTAGTCGAAAGGCAGGTTCTTATAACAGATCATACTAGATGGAAATAATGGAGACATTTGAGAGCAGGCACTAATTTTGATGGATAGGTAAATACAACAAGAATTTCATGGCATTGTAATGTGAATCGTAAAGTGAAATTAATTAATGTAAAGAAGTGATGATTTGAATACTATAGAAATGATCCTAGGAGGTGTAATGATTTGAATAAGGATAAATTGCGTGATCAAAACACAAGACAATCAAACTAACAGAGTAATTTTCCAGACAAAATTAACGATCGAACATTTTCTTAAAACTTCTTTAAAAATAAAGACTAAATAAGAAGGACTATTACAATCAAGGTAGTAATTTTAATTTCTATTCAATGCGATAAATCAGTCTAGAATGTAGCTAACCATCCATCAAAGAGAATTGCTTTTAATATTATGTATTGTTTGATAAATATTAAAGAAATTCAAAATATACACATTTGGCTAGTTAGAAAGAGTTTCAGCAATAGAAGTGATACAACCAATAAATTTATTTAATTTATTAATCATATAATTAAGCGAATTAATCATTTCTGTACAAACTCGGTATCATTGTTATTTCCCTGTGTCTAATTCATAAAATAATAATTCAAAAAAAAATCTTTTGAATTTTACTAATGTTTCTGGACATTACAAACATAAAAATATGGAAAATGATTCTGAAATCCTTTTTGAAAGTGTACACATGATAATGTATTGTGTGTCTAAGTGATTAATTTATCGCATTTTGTACCAAGATTTAATATTACGATGTTTTCGAATGATCCATCGAACGACGTAATAAAAAGGTTCACTAAAGTTAATGAAAAACTAAACTATGCTCTATCTGGGGAAATTGATCTGCATTGAAAGAATATTACTCGGGGCACGTTTTTTCTTGATAATTAATAAATCAATGATAATAATTAATATTTATATTTTTGGGGGGAGGTTTGTCTTTCGTTTTTTCCTTAAATTAAAAAACTCATTTATCATAGTTAATATCGTCTTTCTCATTAAGTGTTAAATCATAGGATTTAACACTTAAAGGCCCAGTGTTTCCTTTAGGCAGCATACCCAATTTTCTCTTCTAAAATCTTGAGAATGAGACTAAAGCTCTAATGCCTGTTGTTGCCAATTGGACACCTATTTAAAATGTTATTAAATCAACCTAAAACATACTGTTCACAGCCTCAGTGATGATAAAAAATAATTTATTGATGATTTGATTTGCTGTTACATCATTTTTGCTTTGTTCGTACACTTAAAAATACCATATTTTATTCTACAATATTGAAGGAAATCCCTTCTCCGTATTATTAGTGCTTAAAATTCATCTATGTTTAATATTATAGAATTTTATCAATGAGATTTTTTTTCTCAACTAAAGCCCAGTGTTGCCGATTGGTAACAATCTGTTTTTAGCCGTAAACCATACTTAGAACAAAATAAAATTTTTAAAATTATAATTATGTTTTATTCAAGAAATGAAAGTCAAAATCATTTAAATTATTTAAGGGAGAAGCTTCTCTCATTTAAAGCTTCTCTCCCTTGCAAAATCATTTCGTCTCGAACTTTAAAGGGAGATGTACGTAAACCTGTTAGCGAAGAACTCAGTAACAGCTTATGAACAAAGAGCAACTTAACAACCTACGTTTTAAGACAAGAATGCAACAACAAGGTAATTAATCTTTCCTTATAAATCATCCTCTGATTCCAAGCTGCTCTTCTTTCATGGCCCCCCGGCTTATCAGTATTCCAGTTGCATTTCTGCTAATATTTACCATCCTCAATCAAGTAGTACCAATCAATTCAGCTAAACGTTCTTCAGCATTAAGCAGAACTGTAGAAGTGTGCTTCAACTTAATGCTGAGAGATCACGTAACTTCACGACTCAATGTAGAGGCGACTTTGAAAGAAATGACTGCAGCGATTAAGATACCTGAATGAATTTTTTCGTGTATTCCAACCAATTATTTCAAACTGCCGTTCGCTAAGACACGGGATATTGTTAGAAGCTGGGGGAAAAACTTCTAAAGAAAGTTGTTTCAAAATCCATTGGCAATAATCTTCTTTGGAGAAAAATAACAAGTTGGCTTAATATTTGCATGTGTTTCTATTAAATCTATGATTTTTATATCTCAGTTCGATTAATTCTGTTAGCCTGGAAGCATATGTGAAAGATCAAATAAAGGTATTTAAGGCAAAATAATTTTTGCACCGATCTTAAAAGGAAAAAGAATTTTCATTTCAATAATTCTATGAAATTTTTCAAATTTTCTGTAGACGAAAATTATGATTTACATTCTCAGATCATATTAAGTAATGACAGGACACAATGATGGTACTGAAAAACCTTGAAGCCACAAATAAATTTAAGGGTGCTTTGTTATGTTTTAAAAGAAGCATGGATAAGTGAATATTGATAAAAATATGTATTCGATAAAACCGTAATAGAAGATAAATTTGTGGCGATTAGCTCTCGTCCCATCACTGAGAGGAGCACTCATGACGTGTCTTACCTCTCCGCCCTCAACCAATTGACGGTAGGCGAACTCGGTGACGTATTAGTGTTGAAGAAAGCACGCAAGAGAGCGGCGATTGGTGATATATTTAAGAATAAATATATTTTTATTTAATTGTTATCGAGTGTTCCTTCTAAGCATATATATAGATACTGATTGATTATATTTCGCTCTCCATCCTGGATATGACGATTCATCCTCGACAAACTAAATAAATACAATTTCAAAGCAAAGCTGGGAATGGAAAAAAACTAATCCATTGATTTTATTAAATGCCTAAGATATCATACATGAAATTTTTCTTCGAAAAATAGCAATTCTTTTAAGATATGCATGTATTATTTGTTCAGTATCGATATTTCTCTTACTGTATATATGAATTGTTTTCTGCCGCTTTTATAAATTTTTTTGTTTAATCATATATAGAAAATAAATCCCATCTGGAGACCCCTCAGATATCGGAATAAGCAGCCTCCAGATAAGTAAGCTGGGTGTCATTATCTCTTGTGGGTGCAATAATGTTTGTGAAGATCTTAGGGTAAATCTTCGATGATGGGTCGTACTTTTGTAATGGGGGCAGGTTCTCCGCATGGGCCGCTATTAATTGGGGGCGGTGGAGGCTCGTCAGCTCAGAAACAAGCATTGCTGGGAAAGTTGTATAGACCTAAGTTGTAGGAAATTTTGTGCTGATAATTTTGGTATGTAATAAGGATACAGTAAAAATTGATACTTTTTGAGTTATAAGCAAACAAGTAATATAAAAAAAAATTTAAGTCAATTCCTACTTAGGTCAGTATTGGATAGGGTAGCTAGGATTATGTTAAAGCAAGGTAGATGCCCAAAATAAAGTTTAAATTAAAATATATATTGAACAATTAATAAATTCTGGGTACTAAATTATATAACACAATAATAAGCAATTCTAGCAATACTGATATAATTCACCTACCTTTTCAGACCTGAAAAACCTAGCTACTATTAAAAGTCAATTTGCAAACAGTGGTAGTACAATACACGTTGTGATGTCTAAATAGAAAAATTAAAACAGAATCGAACTAGAATCTTAAAATTTTTTGTTTATTTAATAATTGTAAAGATTTTGATTAAACTGCCATGATTTTATAAATGAAATATTTTGATAAAGATGCACACAAAATGACTAAAGAACAATTCACATAAAATCACAAATTGAAATAGCTGCAGCTTTTTTTAAAAGAAACAAAAGACAATAGCGCTACCATCAAAAACTAAATTTTTTCATAAAAAGAAATTTTTAGCTCCATAAATTTTTAGAGCTAGAATGAAGAAACAGGTGAAGTCGTATTTCTCCGTCTGACCAGAAGTTGCAACGTGAAATCATATTATTTGAAGTATACATAATAGGCCTTATGTTGCCCAATAATACTGAAGATTAGGACGCACTGATATTTAGCCAGTTTGTTGGCTGTCATGCTTCTCACATCAATATTTGCACAAAAACATTACTGGCGATGATCCATGTCGTAAAGAAGCACTGAAGAAAAACGTTGAAGGCTTACACGCCTGTATTTATTTTTTTTTATCACATATATTTGCTGACGTCCCATACCGCACAAGAATTCAGTTGCGAATTGTCTCGCCAGAATTTTTTATGGCTGATCTTTCAAAGAACACGACTTGTAGGAAAATTTATTTTTTCAAACAAAAAATGACATTGCAGATTACCACCACACCATTCCATTCTTCAGAATACAAAAAGAACTAAAAAGGCCCCCAAAGGCCTAAATGGCCCTGAGGCCCGCAGCCGCTAAAACACCAACCGCACGTTCAGTCCATCACACGCGAAATATTCAAATCGTAACGGAAAATGATTCCAGATACAGACGCCCAAAACCTGATTACGCCAAATTCCTACGCGAAAACAAGATGTCGAAGAAATAATCCCGTTGCAAAATTTGAATTTAAAAATTAATAAAGTTGAAACCTTAATGGAAACAACAACAAAAGTTAAGACAAAATCGAAGTTAAATCGAAAACAAAGTAAATAATTAAGAAAAATTTAGATATTTAAAGAAACGGCTGAAATTATCGTTTGAATTTCAAAATTTGCCAAAGATGCCACAAGAGAAGAAAGAAACTTTAGTGGCGAAGAATTAAATTAATTAAAAATACTGACAAAACCGAAAAAATGATGTCGATGCAATTTTTGCAATCTAACAGTCAGCGATCTACAAGCTTCGTCACTGACGGTATTTATTCCTAAATTTATATCCTGCTAAATATCTTATATATATATAGGGACAGTGTGAACTAATAGTAGGAATTGAAAAACGGGGGAAAAAGGAACCTTTTTTATGTTTTTTGGCTATAACTAGAGTTACAACAAAAGTTTTTGGTGGAAAACCTCAGATTTGTAATCAGCACCCCAAGAAACATAAAGGGACAAAAAAATTATAAGTCCTCCAGAATTTGATTTAATAAACTACTTAATGACTGAACTACTGAGAAAAAGCGAAAAATGCCAAATAAGGAAGTCGCGCCATTCGAAAGCTGTGGAAAATACAGCACAAGGACATCTCATTTCAATTGGAGAAAGGGTTGCTTTTTTCCCCAGACTGAGCTCCCAGCGTTGCTCAGTGCGCAAATTTTGATTCTTAGGAGAAGGAAAACACTATTCAACTCTGGTCGGTCTCTATTTTAATTCTTGATTGATTTTCTGTCATCCTTTTAAGTTTTTATTACTTTTTTGGAGTTATCGTTGATCATTGAATCTGGAAGTGGAAAAGAAAGCCATTTAGATTAAAAACGAAAATACAAGCTTTTAAAATAGTTTCGGGGTAATTGCAGATCTAATGGACAAGCTCCCACAGACTATGGTTCTTATGCGTTTGGTCACAATACCTGTATTAATTGTTGTGGTGGCTAGTCAGGGAGTTATACACGGGTGCTCTGGAAGGACGGGGCTCTCTGAATTATATTATGCAAGAAATAAGCAATAATAGATATTGAGCTTTATAGGTAATTCTTAAATAATTCAAACATTTCTATATTTCACTGTGATATATCATATTTTTTTTCTTACAATACATTTATTATTAATTAAATATATATATATATATTTTTAAGTGGTGTATAGTAGACCATAGATAAGAGTAAATTTATCTCACATAAAATTTTGCTATTTTAAAATGTTGTTAAACATCATTGTTGATTTTAAGTTCATTTTCAGGAAAAATTACTCTCACATCAGTTTAAAAATGCATTTGCTTTGATCTTTGTTCAAATTAGTAGTTCTACGCCAAAAAATATTTGCAAATACATAGAGGAAAAAGACTAATAGCCATTAATCTTAGAAGAATTCTTATATAGGTACTTAAAACTAATATCAAAACAAGTTCCTTTTCTTGGATTTATAATATTTACTTAAATAAAGTGTTCTTTTCAATAAATTGGCCGAATCGCATGTTACTGAGGGAACCTATAGCAATAATCTAGCAACGCTTATCGTTGATTCATTTTTTACCGTTTAGAGACAAAATGATACCCAAGGCCCGAATTAAACGGTGGGTATACAGCTCAGAGGTATACAACGGCGTTTATGTTAATGTACGCCAAGAAGATTTCATCTTAAACTTAAAAATCCCTGAGATTTTAATAGTATTTTATTTTTTGAATAAATTTCAAATAAAAAACTGAGTTAAGAGAAAGAGCACTTTTCTATGGCTATACAATTACATAAACGAATCGTGGAAGTGAAGTTAAATCAATCAACACAATTGAAATAAAAATAGAATGTAATTTGACTTTAACTTCTTTACAGAGAAATTTACAAGTATAGATCAAAAATGCAAAAAAAAAACCTGCTAAAAGGAAAAAAGTGAAACACATTCTTCATTTTTCTGAGAATCTCTGAATTTTGTTCACTCCGAAGCAGACGTAAAAGTTGCTAAGACAAGTTGATTAAAATGTTGTAATCAACATTTCTTTTCGTGTATTCAAGGCGGACGTTAACTGACGCAGAGTAATTACTTCTCTGAA
>BGPR01019669.1:17253-28902 GCA_013235015.1 Araneus ventricosus
TACTTCTCTGAAACTCTCTTCGAAGAATGTTCATTTTCTTCTTCCTATTAAAAAGAATTTACACTCATCTTAATGTTAATATTTCATTAGATAAATGGACTCGAGAAAATCCATTCTTTACTTTGTTTTCTCCAGCTAAGCAACTTAAATGAAAGTCATCAAGCGAAACAAACCCAAAATGGAAATGTATATGTGCAGGATATCTGATAAGGAGGATATGCAAATTTTAATCGCCGTGAATAAGAACTTCATTATTGATTGGCAGTCGAGGTGATTTAAAACAAATTCCGCCAAGGACGAATAGCATGCCGTAAATTTTCTTCTTGCTTTTCTACCTATTACAACGAAATTAATATTGTCATAATACTATAATGATAGTTCGGGATGTTTTGGGTGATCAGACGCATATCATTTGTAAGGTGTTTATTTAAAATTTATTTTGAAAAAACAAAATAAAAATTTCCTTTAGAACGGACAAAATATTATTTAGAATGTTTTTCTTGTATTTTTTTCTTTATTTTATTTCATTCTTGATTTTTGAAAATAGATCTCCCTGTCTGATAAAATCTGTCGTAATTATTCAAGGCACAAATCAGCGTGAATTGCTAACTCTTCAGATTTTTTCAAGAAAAAAATAAGTAAATCTGCCCTTATAAGAAAAAAAATGTGCTTTTGAATCTCATAATTAAATTAATTTGCTAAAACGTAATGAAAGTGAGAGAGCAGTTAATTGCTTAGAGCGAAAATGTTTGTTTTCTTCTCCAAGGAAGAAAAAATGATTACGATTATTTTCCATCATATATTCTAAACATTATTATCTTGAAATTATTTTTCTGTGCACTCTTTTTCATGCGTCGAATTCATTTGTGCACATTTTTCTTCCATTTAAAACATAAGATATCAGATATGTGCACTTATAAGATATAAAATTCAAAAATAATTGTATAAATAATACGTGCAGTTTTCAGTTATTAGATTTAAATAGAATGATTTCAAAATAAAAGTTGTACACGTCGGCTCGGATGTACAAATGAATGTTGAACGTTAAATAATAATAGACATTTCACTATAGTCCCTTCAATGCAAAGTAATTCTTTAAATAATAGACACTGTGGGTTTGTTTATGCCATATATTGAAAAGATCATGTCTACAAAGGTTCAGGATACAATATTTTAATTTGATGATATTCTGCTGTAAAATATTTCATTCTGTTTGAAAACGAATTCTATTTCATATGTAACATTGGAGATTCCTTATTAACACTTTGCGTTAGATGTGATAAAACGTATATATTCATTCTACATAAAAGAATGCTTCTGGAAGAAACATTTAAGCAATTTTTATATTGAAATTCTGTACATTGCAGATCATTGCGGTAGGAAGATTGAGAATTATATAGGTGATTAAGAATATTTGAAAATTGTCAAGGTTTTTTTCTTTAATTATGTGTTCTCCATTCAGAATTCAGTTCTTAATAATAGTGCAGGAAGTAAGAATAAATTCCAATACCCATTCACATCCTCTAATAAAATGGTCTTGCAGAAATCCTTCCTAATATATTATAGGGCAATGGGCTATCTTGCCAAGCTGGATATAAAGGATCTTCAATAATTAAAATATGTAGACTGGCTGAGTTTTATCACACACAGGTAGGGGCAGATTATTTTCAACTATTCACAGTTCCTCATGTATACACAAACAAGAAAAGGAACAAAATGAATTGTTGCGCTTTAATAAATTTTACATTTATAATAAAATATAAATTTTTCCTAAATTATGATTAATCAGTTTTAATATATTTCCTAAATTTAAAATGTTAATAATATTCACTATTTTTATACCTTAAGGAATTTTTACTTTTAAAGATGATTTTTTAAATTTAAATATGCAACAATATAAAATATAAATTTAATATATATTCATGGCAATAAGGAACTTGTCGAAAAAACTTATTCCTTATCTTTGAATTTTATCACACAAAAGGCGAAAGACAATAAATTGTAAGCCTCTTATCTTAAAAATTTGGAACAAAAAGTAAATGAATTGTATGCTTTTTGAATAATATAGTACTTAACATAAATTTCTGTTTTTATTCATATTACTTATAAATATAGAAAATCTGTTAAAAAAGTTATCATTTTAATGCAGAATAATTTGTTAACTGAATTAAAATATATTGCATTATAACTAACCCTGAAAACATCCAAAACATTTTAATTCATTAGTGTAATTGGAATCTCTAAATTTGCTCACTAATTTTTGGTAATACATTGAAGTTAGAAAGCGTGCTGTTTTGAGATGATCAGGTAGCTCTAAATTCTAAGGACCAGATTAAATATTGTATGAACTAATGAATTTTCAGAAGGTATGAATCATCTTGTAACTATTACTTTTTTGTATGTCGACTTTTTAATAACTTCTCATTTTAACTTCTTCTTCCATTTTTGAAGTATCTTTTCAGATCTGTAAGATGAATCAGTAACATAGCGTGCATTTTTTATTGTTTATTTTTCTGTTAAATTTCGTCTCAAAAATTTAATATTTCTTTTTCAAGATGAAAGTTACAGGTTACTGTAAATAATGCATTAAGGATCTAACCAACAAAACAATATTTTATTAAACGGATTGTATCTCGAATTAAGAATTAGGCGAATGTAACATAACGGAAAAGATTTTAGTGATGCATTTTTTTCAAAATTAGTTATTGAGTTATAAGGAGACTTTTGAGAGAAAACGCAGTTGGCTCGATTTGGGAGGTAAATTATGAGCCATTAGAAGAAGATAACGACAGTGTATTTGAAATCTCAAATATAAAAGCTTCTTCGTACTTACATAGCTACGTGCCGTGCAAAACTAAAATCAAAATTAATGAAGCATCTTCGTACTTACGTAGCTACGTTCCGCGGAAAACTAAAATCAGAATTAATGAATCATATCCGTACTTGCATAGCTACGTTCCATGCAAAACTAAAATCAAAATTAATGAATCATATTCGTACTTGCATAGCTACTTTCCGAGCAAAACTAAAATCAAAATTAATGAATCATCCTCGTACTGCCATAGCTATGTTACGTGCAAAACTAAAATCAAAATTAATTAATCATCTTCACTACTTTAAGAATATTATGACAAATGTGCAACAATTCTGAAAAGTAAATGAATTTATTACACTTATTCAAGTAACCAACATGTAGACAAGACATACAAAATCTTTCAACAATTTACAAAATAATTAAATATTTTTATATTTAATTTTCATAAAACTCGATTTTCTTATTTCACACAATAAAATTATATTAGTTTCAATATTAGCGTCATTATATTAGAGATATTCTTTAATATATGCATCCATTAACTTTTTCGTCTCTAAAAGATATACAGAAATATCTGCAGGATTTCTCTGAATTTTTTACAAAATTATTTTTAACCCGGATTGTTTTATGTTTCTAAGGACGGAATTTTGCAATCGAATTTTCTATCAATTCTTGATTGCTCGAGTCTTGAAATCTCTTTTATCTCTATGTATTCTCAAGTCAATAAACTTTTTTAAATATTTCCATAACTTTATTATGAAATTATCCGTTATTTTTTTAATGCCGATTCCATTACCACTGGCTCCACCTGAAAGTGAAGTTTAGAAATCATATTCCGTAATATTTTTAATAATAACTACAAATAAAACACTGAAAAAGTAGAAAGTTATTAAAAATAAATTCTACATTTTAATTATGAATAAAAGTATGTGTTTAAAAAAATATATATTAAATTTATATGAGCATTATTTAGAATTCGTTTCCTACAGTATCTGAACTCAATCCAGGGACAATAAGCCTGTGCATTTTTTTTTAGATTTATTTCTTTGACCTAGTTAGAAACATTTATTTCGTTTTCTTCGACTTGAAAAAATCATTTGTCATTTTCCATCATTATTTTAATGGACATGTGCCGAAATTCCATGTTTAAAGCCCTCCCAAAAGAATTTTATTTTAGGTTACTTCTTGATTTTCAGTTCCAAAACGAAATATCATAAAATGGAATAAAGTAGCTATGTGAAATGCTCTTATTTTATTCCATTAGAAAATGAAATCGTAAACATTCCCTGTATAGAAAAAAAATATATTTTACTTTTCGAAGATCATTTATAAATCTTCTTTGAAAGACAGTGATTTCTTAATGGACATCCAAATTCAAGTGTACAGATGATGGTTCTGAGGATGCTCAAATCTTAAAACTCAGAAGTATAGTTCTTATTTTTTGCCGAACACATTTATATTCTTTTCGTAAATATGATTTTCCTTCCTTTTCCCATTCTTAAATCTGCATAAAAAAATCACTCAGTCCGTTAACAAACGTTTAATTCGGTGTCATAAAATGATTCAATTATAAGTTGTTTTAATTGGGTTCTAAATCAGCGTTTTGATATTAATGAATATTATGAAAAAACAATTTTCATAACATAGCAAAAACATTGATTTCCAATTTCTAGATAATTTGAAATATATTTGTTTATATGATGTAAAAAAATCCAATGATTTTCCCACTCAATTGTATAAGAAAATTACTAAATAAGATTTAATATATACGTTGCACTAATTTTTTATATTCCTTACCACTTTGTTTTATTTATAATAAAAATCTAATATAAAATTTTATTTATATTTTTATTTTCTTGATGATTTTGCATTGTTAGTTAACATGGCACAAGAAAGTGAGAAGGAAATTACTAGATTCTTTGTTCTTCAGATTATTTTTTTTCTTTTCTTTCTTTTTTTCTGAGAGTTCTATGAAATATAAATATAGACAAACATTATTTATCTATAATTAATTTCCTTTTTATATTTAACCCTACTTTCATGTTTGTGCCTTGGAGGTGACTGAACTTGTTACAGTCTTTACAGTACTTTAAGTTAGAAAGTAATTTAGTAACAAACGAATGACAATATTACGGTCATATCTCAGATAATCATCCACAACCATTCATATTTGTTGGCATTGCTGAATCTTACACTAAATGAAACACTTCAAAGTCACTTCTGATTTTAGTTTTCTTATTAATGAACAACATAAATATATAAAAATGAAAATACTCTTTTGTCCGGATGAAAGGAACCTTGAATTTGAAATTAAAATAGTATTTTCCTTTTACTTATTTCATTTTTTATTACTCAATTATTTATTAATTTTCCTCTAAGCCTCAGATTTGATTCAGCAGCAAAAGCACTGTAATTACGAATGTGTATAAGCATCTCAATATCCAATTTAAAATATATTCAATAAGTTGGATAAACTATTGATACAAATATAAAAAATAAACATTTGAAGATTAAATGAAATAATTTTTGTGGACTAAACCCATTTTAATTATGATTGAAATGCAAGACATTTTTCGTTCCGATGTCAGTTTGTTTGTGATAATAAAAGCTTTCTGCACAAATATTGAGACAGTACTTAAAAAATTACAGTCATTAATTTTTGGACAAAACGTCTTTTAATTACTGTGAATGTGAAATGAATGCAAATTAAAAACTGAAGAACAGTTTTTGAAAATATGCTTCTGCAGTAATATTCTGAAAAAATTGATAACCTTTGATTAAAGTATAAATATTTTTGTTATTTCTCAAAGTAAGCATGTAAAGCATGCGTTGCCAGTAATTAAAGATGGAACAATGAAAATCTTTCAATTAGTGTACTGAAAGAGGTATAGTAAAATGTAAATTTTGGTGCTATACATTGTCTGAGAAAATTAATCAATTTATCGACATCACAGTTAAATAACAACCATAAGCAAGTTTGTTATTGAAATACTTATCTAAATTATGCATATTTATGACATTTATCATGAACATCCTATATTAAATATACATTATTTATATTTTTCTCATAATTTTTGAATATAAAATTAAGATGTTGTCCGAAGATCTGCTTGCGTTTATCATATGAGTAAGAATTCACCCAACACCTACCGTTTGTCTATTATAATCTCATTTTAGTGTTACGAAATTCCGCTGGTGTTTGCTCGGGGAAAACAGTCCAACAAACAGCTAACGGAGAATAAAACGTTATTCTCGAATATTCTGGAAAACACGAAACACAAGTAGCAGGAAAAACAGCACTTGTAGTGATTGGCAACACAAACAGACAGCAATTCACTAATATGAACAGCAACAGCATTCCAATACCGCTGGGACTCTAACAACTTACTAACTCTCACAGCGGATAAAACTCCAAAGAGATATTCCAAAGACCTTCGCACTTCAAAGACGATGCCAGTCGATCAACATACACTTCTCTGTGATCCAAACACGGCCTATTTTCAGTCTCCCCGACAGGTCGTGACATGGAATAATCTGTATAAATCCGGATTTCGGCCACTAATAGAGATATCAAGAAAATTTCAGTATTTTTGAGATCCTACATTTTGTCTTCAAAGTTGCCAAATTTGTCGCCAATTTCGGGAGTAAATGACTCCGTTCCTCCGGTATTCCCAGACATACCCCTGTAGAACATTTTTCCCAACCATATGATTAACATTGCTGGGAAGCGACTTTCCATGTTCGTAACAATAATAATATAGTTCCTCTCATAATTCATATTGAATATCTTCTTCTGAAAGCATTAAGTATTTAAGGTAGTTAACGAAAGGAAACAAATAAGCCTTTCTTTCTGAAATTTCTCTAGAAGAACAAACGTGCCGAAACGACAAAAGAAGTTGGAAACTTTAATATCATCTAGAAGTTGAAAGAACATATATTCTCCTAAAGTATTCTGAAAAGAATTCAACAATAAGTAGAAAAGCGTATGCCATATTTTTATACGTCCTATGACAGTCGCTCAAATAAGATATATATGTAAAGATTTTAAGAAATAAAATCAACTCATCTTCACTGCAGCCATTTTCTTTATTGCTCATGTTGCTTTTAGGATGAAAATTCAATTTTAAAGATTATTTTATAATTGTTGAGTCAAGCCATGGGCAGCAATCAGAGCATGGCATCCTCTCAGAGTCGCATCCAAGACAGAAAATGGGAAATGACCGTGCACATGCACCTTACACACTGCTGGAAAAAGGGAAATTTCGGAAATGATATAAAAACGGTTAGTAACGGTTAGACTTATTTAGTGTTTAAATTGGCAGTAGATTTTATCTGAAAATTTAAGCAGAAAGAAAAAAGACTTAATTTTAAAACAAGGAAAAATCCATTTTATTGCATATATATAAATATTAATATATCGCATAGGAAATATACAAAAGGAAGAATTTGAGTCTCCAAAAAATTCGACCTCCATATTTTCATGAATCTCAACGTCTTAGACCTTACGAACACCGAGAAAACCGTTTTGGGAATTATGTAAGACTGTCAATCCAATACTTCAGAAAGGCAACTAGATAGATGGATGAAATTTCCAGATTTATGTGAACTTTTGGACAAAGTCCGTCCACAGGAAGATTGCATGTCTTTCCGTTCGTATGAAGGTGTGTGCTTCGACACAAAAAGTTAAAAATCTGCTTAAATAATAATAATTCGATTTGTGATATTTACACTAAATTTGTGGATATATCTTAAATGGGGATACAATCAATCAAAAACAAGAGGTACAGGAAGATACTTGGATTTCTCCACTATCTACGAACACGTTATATTATATAAAGATCCGAGGAAGTCAACGGAAGAAGACTTCCGCTAGTTTAAACATACAAAATTTGAAAAGCTGGAACAAGTAGCTATTTTTAACTAGAAATCTTCAGGTGTAATTGTGTACAATTTTATTTGAAACGGATGATTCATGTATTCCTTTTCAAAAAGAATCAACATCTCTTTTAGAAAAAAACCACCTTCAAATCGCCATTCAGAAAAAATATAAACGCATAGTTAAAAGTGGCTCAGTTAGAGATGGCGGTAATTGAGAAAACAACCAGTTTGCTGTTATTAAGGTTTTTTCCACCTCCGGTTTAACCTGGCGGTAAAATAACCGGTTTTTGAAATAACCGGTTTTCGGTGT
The DNA here is from genome assembly GCA_013235015.1 of Araneus ventricosus. Classification (NCBI taxonomy): domain Eukaryota; kingdom Metazoa; phylum Arthropoda; class Arachnida; order Araneae; family Araneidae; genus Araneus; species Araneus ventricosus. Next base: position 25,257 of record BGPR01019669.1, read on the forward strand.
TTTTTCATAAAAAAGCAAACGCCGTTTGTAGACAAAGTGTTTTATTAATATTGTTTTAACAGGAAATCAATCCATTGCGAAATATTCATCTGTTCATAAAGTTCAGTAATCCGCTAATTAAACAGACCCCTCGAGGAAACGGTTGTCGTTGATTGGCCTTAGATAATGAAATTCAATGCTTAATAACTTGGTAAATTTTAGTCTAATCGAACCTAAATCCGAGCCTATCTTCCGATCCGGTTGTTTTACCCCGTTATTGGATTTCAAAAATAACCGTTTATAACCGTGACAAAAAATAACCGCAGAAAAAACGGTTAAGACTCTTTCAGTAATACGCCAAAAAACAGACGCCTCGAGGAAGCGGTGCCTAAGATGATGAAATTCAAAGCTTAATAACTTGGTAAATTTTAGTCCAATCGAACCTATCTTCCGATACGTTTGTTTCACCCGGTTATAGGATTTTAAAAAATAACTGGCTTTAAACGGGACAAAAAATAACCGAAAATAAAAAAATCCGGTTTTCGGTTAAAACCGGTAGGTTTTTCCCATCCCTAAGCTGAGTTTTAGAAGAAAAAATATCTCGACTCAAAATTGAACATTTTATGTGATATTTTCCAAGGGGAAAATAACGCTTTTAAAGAAGAAGCATATTTAACGAAACATGTCTTTTGCTATCTGCTACATCCATGTTCTCAGCTATTCGGTATGGTTTTTCGTCCTGTCTGGATGTTAGTACTCAAGTCGATTCTTCGAAGGATTGTCCATAGCAACGGCTCTTTCTTTTCCACCGAAGAAATTAACCGTCAGACGGAAGACATTTTTCTTTTTTCACTTTTTCTCGCTGATGTTGATGACCTTCGCTTATCCGGAAAAATCTTTCGGCATTATAAGGTTAGGGGAGTGGAATTTATCACAGAGATCATTAACGAATAAAGGAACGGCAGATTTCGAAAGGAATACATTTAAGAAGCTGATACGACCTATGAGATGTGAACGAAATAAGGTTTTTATTTATTTCATGGATAAATGCGAATAAATTTTTGAATATCATTAGGAATGTGATGAACAGAGATGAAATATAAAGATGTGAAAACAGTTTGATATCGGACGATCTTTACAGATTACCATTTTAATACAACAGTAGCCAATGGAAGGCCAGCACTTTTTATTTTTTATTAATAGGGGTTTATAAAGATAGATTATCCTGGAAGCAAAAGGGTTTTTCCTAGTTTCAGAAAAAAGTTCAGATAGGCATAATTACGAAAAAAAAACAATTGGATTATGTCTGTCTTTATATCTTTGAACATGATAAATCAAAATCGTAATAAGTTATATGAATGAAATTTTGTATGTAGTTTCTACACCAAATTATCGATCGATATCAAATTTTAGATGAAATCCGCCAAATCAAAATCTATCTAACTTTCTTTATTTATGAATGCGAAGACGATAACAAGAAAAAGTAACAAGATAAACATACTGGAATCGAAAAAACAGATAAAACAAAGATAACAAGAATAACAAAATGCATAAAGAAATACACACTGCATTTGGTACGCGTATACGCAGCAGTTTCCAGGAATGCAGTGATAATAATAAAAAATTAACTAACAGAATAATAAATCCTATCATAGATTGAAAACAAATACGGTAATAGATACAGAAAAAACATTATAATAATAAAAAGAAGATTCCAGCAGAGAACTTTCTCAATGGTCTCTCCCTGCTGGGATTCTAAAAATTCCGAATTGGGATAATTTTCTGTAGAGAAACTGACTTAAAAAAGTCAAATATAGGGTACCTCTGTGACCTGAATTATCCCAAGATTCAAATAGAAGGAATAAAATTTCTTCAAAAAAAACTTCAAAATGACTTTAAAACAAAAAGCAGAAGAAAGAAAAGAGAGAAAACCTTATCTTCCACCCGTGAACATCATCACTTACGCTAACGCCACTGATTCGAATAATGGCGCCTAAATATATGCAAAACAATAAAGAGATACTGATTTCGACGCAAAAGACCCTAGCTCCATCTATTGAGAAAAAAAAGTAACTGCAAAGTCTCCTGTCCCTCTTTGATAAAATTTTCATAGTCGGAGAAATTGAAATGGATAGAATTTGGTATATTATTTATCAACCGAAACGTAAATGTGTATCAGATCCTGATCAAATAAATCTACGGATCGAATATCCATTCGCGTATATATGAGTGGAAGAAGATTTATATGAATTTCAGTACGTGATGTTTAAATGAAAATTCCATATTAGGTGTGAATTTCAGACTAAATAGCCAGGAAGAAGAAGTACTGCTTTAAAACGTATTTTTCTACTCTTCACGATAGGACGAATTTAAGCATGCCATATTATATAAGTGTACTCGAAAATTGGGGGAGAACTCCCACTGGTTTAAAGAATAATTTTATTTTGACCCTCCGGATCGCGCTGTGTATCTGTTCTCAATTTGCTCGTTTTTTCCTTGGATAATGACCAAGTGTTTGCTGAAGGTTAGTTGGAAGGGGAGGGGGCGTTGCTAGCTACATCCATCTGACAATGGCGTCATGTAATCAATTGTTTTCAAGGTGGATGTGTCTAGAAGAGTGCGTGTTTACCCCTCTTTTTGTTATGTCTCTTATCTTTTAATGATTTCTTTTTTTGTTATTGATTGTTGATACTTGATTTTCCTTTTTTGCATGTCACCCTATTCTAGCGAACATATTTAATCAGTACGTGTTTCTTTTGTATTTGTATATTTGGATTCTTTTTTCTCTTTTGGTACCTTTGCTAGTTGTCACTTCGTTTGCAAAATTTACACAGATAGCTTTAAGTTCTTCCATTTCCCTCCTTGCATGGTGCAGTTTATCAGAAGGAAAAGGAAATGTTGTGCAATGCTTATTCAGCAACAATTTTGCTGTTGCTTTTTGCATAATTTGAATGCTTTAAGAACAATCCCACCCATATGAATCATTTTTCAGATAGTTTTTAAATATTATCCTTCTCCTTTTCCTCATAGTTTAAAAAGAAAAAAACATCCTATGCCCCGTCATTCCCACCCACAGCAATTCCAAACTGATCAGCAACGACCTACGCTCTAGGAACGGAGATGTGTCGTGGCGTAGTATCAGTAGCCTAAAATATCTCAGACGTCCTTTGCGACTTCTGACGTAAATATTACTTAGAGTGATGATATTTTCTATAATGTAACAATTGGAGGGTTCAGAGTTGAAGTGAGCCAAGTCCGTGATTTTCCCATTTTGCCACAAACACTGCCATGGTATCTTACAAATGTAATTTTTTCTATATAATTCTGATTCAAGTCCGTTGTTCAATTTGTATCCTCCAGGCAGCAAGAACAGTAAGGAGTCCGCCGTTGATAAAGATGCAGTTAAACAACTTTGAGATCTGTTTCCTAAGAAATGAATATTATTGGCTTGTTTCTCTTTAATTCTTAACGCTCAATCTAATATGCTAAAAGTCATATGTACTTGTTACCTCTGATTACGTTTAGATTGTTCTTTGTCCTCATTTTTTTAATTCAGGAATCTCTATTTGGACGATAAGGTCATTGTGCGTTTCGAAGTGATTTTTTTATCCGTCATCAGCAAAATATCCATCTATGTAACAAGACATGTAGAAAGAATATAGAAGAA
>BGPR01019670.1:0-16125 GCA_013235015.1 Araneus ventricosus
TATTCCTGTGGTTAATGTGGTAAATCGTTTTCTCAGCAGCAAAGTTTAAGGAAGCATTTACAAACTCGTAAAAAGTGAAACCATATGCATGCGACTTTTCCAGTAAGGATTTTTCTCAAGAGTAATATTTAAAGGCACGTTCATGGATGCTTACAAAAGGAAAACGATGACCATGTGATGTGTGTAATAAAGCATTTTTAAAGTGTCTCACTTAAAAGCTCTTTTAATGGCTCATGCGATAGAGAAACCGTTTGCAACCGACATTTGTAATGAAAAGTTTTCTCAGCATTCTTGTTTAAAAACAACGCATTTATGGACGTTTCAAACAAAAGAGAAACTGTAGGCATGTGACATTTGTCAAAAACATTTTCTCAACATCATCATTTAATGATGCATACAAAGAAGAAACCGTTTGCTTGTGGCATTTGTAATAAAACATTTTTTCGACATGCTTATTTAATGAGACATTTAGGGGTGCATACAAAGGAGAAACTGTTTGCTTGCGACATTTGTTATAAAACATTTTCTGAGAATTCTTATTTAAAAAAACATTTACGGACGCATACGGATGAGAAACCGTATGCATGCGACATTTGTAATAAAACATTTTCTCAGCGTGTGCATTTAATACGTCATTTGCTCACGCATACGAAAGAGAAACCGTTTGTATGTGACATGTGTAATAAAGCATTTTCTGATCAGTCAGCTTTAAAAAGACATTTACGGACACATACAAAAGAGAAACCATATGCATGCGACATTTGTAACAGAACTTTTTCTCGGAATTTTATTTTAAAAAGACATATTCACACGCATACGAAAGAGACATCGTATGCATGTGACATGTGCTATAAAACATTTTCTCAGAATTCTCATTTAAAAAGACATTTACGGACGCATACGAAAGAGAAACCATATGTATGTGACATTTGTAATAAAACATTTTTTCGACATGCTTATTTAATGAGACATTTAGGGGTGCATACAAAGGAGAAACTGTTTGCTTGCGACATTTGTTATAAAACATTTTCTGAGAATTCTTATTTAAAAAAACATTTACGGACGCATACGGAAGAGAAACCGTATGCATGCGACATTTGTAATAAAACATTTTCTCAGCGTGTGTGTTTAATACGTCATTTGCTCACGCATACGAAAGAGAAACCGTTTTTATGTGACATGTGTAATAAAGCATTTTCTGATCAGTCAGCTTTAAGAAGTCATTTACGGACACATACAAAAGAGAAACCACATGCATGCGACATTTGTAATAAAAGTTTTTCTCAGTTTTCGAATTTAAAACAACATTTACGGACGCATACTAAAGAGAAACCATATGCATGTGACATTTGTAATAAAACATTTTCTCAGCGTGGTACTTTAATATGTCATTTACGGACGCATACTAAAGAGAAACCGTTTGTATGTGACGTGTGTAACAAAGCGTTTTCTGATCCGTCAATTTTAAGAAGACATTTAAGGGTTCATACAAATGAGAAATTGTAGACATGTGAAATTTGAAATAAAATATTTTCTGAGCCTCCTAATTTAAATTCACATATACGGACGCATACGAAAGAGAAACCGTTTGTATGAGATTATGTGTAATAAATGCTTTTGTGCTAAGTCGAGTTTAAGAAAACTTTTACGTATGCATACGAAAAAGTGAAAGTATGCTTGGGACTTGAGCGCAAAATTTGTAATTCATTATATTTTAAGACATCTGCTGACGTATACCCTAGAGAGTGGGTGAACCATACACCTGTGATTTTTAGTGAAGTGGGTTTCTCAGCCGAGGCATTTCAAGATGCTTTTATTACTCTGACTACAAATTATCAGTATGTTTGCTGCTTATGTGGTTTAAAGATTTTTTTTCAATTCATTTGCACCAAACATTAGTTATGATTTCAGATGAATTAGTTTTTGAATGATAAAATTATCATTTCTGATTTTGACTAGACATAAAATCTTCCATCATGTACTATACAACATTTTACATCATTGTACTGGCATTGCTTTATTTTAATTCAAATCATACAGTACGTTTTCTTATACGTGTTACAGAACCGTTACTTTTCTTTGTAGTTTTACTGAATCCTGACGTTGTAATGCTTTAAAGACGTAATGGCAGATGTGCACCAGATGAAAACCGTACACCTGTTAAATGTGCTTTAAAATATTTTGTGGGTGTAAAAAGTTTTAACGGTTAATCGATAACCTTGACAATAAATTTTGTAATATTATATTGTTTTTTCAGTGTAGACGGAAAACATGTATCATTTGAATACAGACAATGAAAGTATGTGTATATTCTTAATGACGAGGTGAGATAAAAATGTTACTTATTGGTTGTAATTGTATTTTTTTTTTTTTTGTTAAACTTATAAATTGTTATTTATTAACGTATTATTTAATTTCATTTTAAGCCATCTCATTAATATCGAAATTTTTTGCTTTTATGCACTAAAACTTGTTTTAATAAATCTACAAATATTTCCATTTTACTGCAGAATGTTGTAAAAAAGGACTTCCACTTTAGGGTAATCGTCCTTTGGGGACATTCTGTAATTATCTCGTTTCGGATATCTTCACGAGAAGAAATCCTGATCTAGTATAGTGGAAACTCCATGCTTCCTTATTGTCATAACAATGAATTCCGTTAAGATATATTTATGTTGAATTTTTTTATGTAGTATAGAGTGTATTAACTCAGATTTGTAATTAATTAATTTGAATATTAAAACTTATATTTTTTACATGATTATTGCATTTTTTGGTCCTGTCTGTATATTATGTTTTATACAACATAGTTAGTTGTCTCCCATAAGACCCTTTTTACTCTATTCTGGGAATCTGCTTGTAAACATAGATCTTATGCTGATATAAATGCCATTTTGTAATAAAAAATATTTTTAACGATTTTTTCTTTTTTGCTCTTTTTTTCCAAAAAATTTCTTGCAAGTAGTCTGTTATATCGAATTAAATCCGAAATATTAATCTCAGCTTGTATTTTCTTTATAAAAAGATCATTTTTCTAAATGCCATTATTTAATATTTTTAAATATTTGTATTAACATCAGCCTGCAATTATTCTAAATTTTACATTTTGTAGGTTAAGGCAGTGAAAATTCAAGATTTAACGAATATCACATTTATTTTATGGTAATAAACATTAGTCAAAAACGCAGACAACTAGATAAATGAAATTTGCCATGTGATTTTCACAACAACATTACATTTTTCTATCATATTTTCAGCGGAACCTCTGAACAGGAAATATTTCTCGTGTGCATACGATTTACGTTTTATTGTTTTGTAATATTAATAAACAAATGTTAAGAAACAAACACAATACTGTTTAGTAATATACATGTAAGATTTGTCTTGGTTAAGACTAAAATCCCACTTTTACTCATTTAATGGTTTTAGCTGGGTTGTCTATCGGTTTTTTGGGGCTCATTTGAGAAGAGATTAAATAATGAGGAGACTTCAGTTAAAACAGTTTCTGTTTGACAATTAAAGGCTAGGCTGTGAAAGAGTAACCAATGTTAAAAGTAGAGTATTAATGGCTACTTACTCTGGTTGTACACTGATAAAGAAATTCATTAAATATGGCGTTGTTGCACCTGAAGTGGCCAAAGAAAAATTCAGGGTTACCAATTTATAAAATTTTATTTTCTGAACTCTAAATTTACTATTCACATTTATATTGATTTCTAGATTAACACACAGACATTGATACGTTTATGATTAACACAGAGAGGACGAGTCGAACATACTACTGCTCAACTTCACAAAATTTGGCGAGGTAACTAGTCTCGGATAAAGTTAAGAAATGGCCATTTCTAATAATTTTGTACATACCTTGCGTACTCTATTCACGATGTACCCCGGGGGTATGCGTGTAACGGATCAACTCGCACTGTTCATTTCGACACTTCAGTCGCTATACAGGCATCGCGTTTTTTGTCCATCGCATGCCGACATAAGTATCATACTGGCTGGGTCGCTTGCACCGCCATGAGCTGCATCCACCCACAGAGAAGAAGAATCAAAGGTCTCACTCCCATAGACCCTAATGGCAACTTATTTAACATTACACTTCACATAGACAGTACGCCACCTGTCGCGGACTAGGGTACTAACCAGAATACGTCAGCGTTACGTCACTGCGACGCGAATGGAAATGAAACCAATCCTTATCGTCATGACAAAGATGTAAGCAATTATAAAGTATTTATTGTACTTTTAGGCCTGCTTTTCGATGATTATTAAATTTAAGAATATATAATTTCTTTTGAGACTGTTAATTTGACTGTCTAAATCATGAAATTTTAAAATAATGTTTTTTCTCACTAAACTCACCTATTCTTTAATACAGAAATTATAAATATATATTCTTTAAAATATTTATTCATCTCTTGTAGATTACAAATAATTTAAACATATAGATGTATAATTTAAGAAATATAAAGTATTTTTCAAATTATTAAACTTCATTTATTCTTTACGACCTGACATACGAGTTATTTGAGATACGAGCGCTGTCGAGCAGCGAAGTTTTGTTTTGAAATACGAGCGACATTTGAGATACGAGGAACGGCCAGCTGCGACGCTGCACACGGCCCACCCAGTTTACTGCGCCTACGCCTCGTGCATTATCCCACGTATTCCCCCAGTGTGCTTGTTTACCTCGCTGTCGAAGCATCTTTGCTAAGTTTTTCTAGGGCTTTGTGCATTTACATACTACTTTATCACATTTCTTTCTATAACCATGGGTCCGAAGAAAGTGAGTGGAAAGGTCAGTGCTCAGAAGATTATGTCTATTGAATTAAAGCGTGAAATCATAGAAAAAAATGAGCAAGGTGTGTGAGTAGCTGACTTGGCGAGGCAGTACGGGCGCAGTACTTCAACGATATGCACTGTGCTTAAACAGAAGGAGTCGATAAAGGGTATAACGCCAGCTAAGGGCGTTACAATAATTTCTAAGCTCCGGAGCTCTCTCCATGAAAAGATGGAGAAACTGCTGATGGTTTGGGTGACGGAGAAGCAGCTTAAAGGCGATACCTTAACACAGGGCATAATATACGAGAAGGCACGAGCGATTTACGGTGATTTGCTGAATCAGACCCCGCGCACTTCCACGGACGAGGAATCGGAAGACTCGTTTAAAGCCAGTCGAGGCTGGTTTGACAACTTTAGAAAAAGGATCGGCATTCACTCCTTTGTCAGGCATGGTGAGGCAGCAAGTTCGGATGTGAAGGCAGCTGAGGATTATCTCAAAACTTTTTCCGAACTGATAGAAGCCAATGGATACATTCCCCAGCAAGTCTTCAACTGTGACGAAACAGGGCTTTTCTGGAAGAAGATGCCGAATAGGACTTACATAACGGCAGAAGAGAAGATAATGCCAGGCCACAAACCCATGAAGGATAGACTAACTCTGGCACTGTGTGCCAATGCGAGCGGCGACTGCAAGATAAAGCCTCTGCTTGTATATCATTCGGAAAACCCCAGAGTCTTTAAGTCACATAAGATTTTAAAAGAAAAACTACAAGTTATGTGGGGGGCAAACCCGAAGGCATGGGTCACTAGGCAGTTCTTTGTGCAGTGGGTAAACCTGGTTTTTGTCCCTTCTGTTAAGAAATATCTACAGGAAAACAACCTACCCATGCAAGCCCTTCTCGTTCTTGACAATGCTCCTGCTCACCCACCGAACCTCGAAGATGACATCCTCGAAGAGTTCAAGTTTATAAAGGTTCTCTATCTACCACCTAACACCACTCCTATCCTGCAGCCCATGGATCAGCAGGTGATTTCTAATTTTAAAAAGCTGTACACTAAGCACCTGTTCCGGCGCTGCTTTGAGGTGACAGAGAACACAAACCTCACCCTTAGAGAGTACTGGAAGGACCACTTTAACATCGTGGTATGTCTCAGAATGATTGATCAGGCCTGGCTGAGTATTACAACGAGGACCTTGACCTCTGCATGGAAGAAGCTGTGGCCTGAGTCTGTAGCCGAAAGGACCTTCGAAGGATTCGAACCCGAAGTGCCAGTGGAGGAGGAGATTGTGTCTCTGGGAAAATCCATGGGCCTGGTGATGGATGAGAGAGACGTGAACGAGCTCGTCGAAGAGCACTCTCAGGAACTGACGACCGAGGAATTACAAGAGTTACAGTCGCAGCAGCATTCGGGGGTTCTGCAAGAAATTGGTTTTGAGGAAGAGCCAGAGGTGGAGGATACTATCTCTACAAGTGAGATAAAAGAGATCTTGGGAATGTGGGAGAGAGTTTCACAGTTCGTGGAAAAGAAACACCCCGAAAAAGTTGCAACTGGCCGTGCATCGGAGCTATTTAATGACACTTGCCTAACTCATTTCCGCAGCATTCTGCAAGGGAGGAAGAAACAAACCTCCTTGGACATTTTTTTTTTTTGAATCCGGCGAAAAAGGCAAAGAACCAGTGAAGAGAAAAGCAGTGACAAAATCTAAGCATACAGTAGCATTTAAGTTGTGTGTAAGTTACATTTATGTGACCAGAATACAAATACATATATATGTACACTTTATAAAACCAGTTTTTTTTGCTTTACATTCTCTTTTATTATGTTTTTATACAATATTTGTCATTTATAAATACATTTTTCTTATTCAAAAACACGTAACAAAAACAATTAGGGGTAGCATTTTTGGGGCTGGAACGGATTAACATAATTTCAATGGGGAAAATTGCTTTGAGATGCGAGCAAATTGACATACGATCAAGGTTACGGAACGAATTAAACTGGTATCGCGAGGTATCACTGTATATAATTTCTTTTGACACTGTTAATTTGACTGTCTAAATCATGAAATTTTAAAATAATGTTTTTTCTCACTAAACTCACCTATTCTTTAATACAGAAATTATAAATATATATACTTTAAAATATATATCTCTTGTAGAGTACAAATAATTTAAACATATGGATGTATAATTTAAGAAGTATAAACTATTTTTCAAATTATTAAACTTCATTTATTCTTTATCATAATTTTTATATTAGATCATACATTTTTTGGAAAAAACTGCAGGAAATTAATTTTTGTTGATAAAGTTAATATTCTATATCTTTCAGAATATATTAACACTTCAAAAATAAGTTATTTTTTAAGAAATAAACATTCATTCTTATTCAAGATAGAATGTAATTTCCATAAAGAAAATTCATTTGCGATTTTTTTTTAACTCTGCAGGAAATTAATTTTTGTGGCTTAAGTAAATACTGTATCTCTTTCAGAATATTTTAAAACTTCAACAATAAATTTCAAATAATTCTCTTCAAGATACAAAAATCGATACATTGCAATTTCCATAAAGAAAATTTATTTGTGATTTTTTTAACTCTTCAGGAAATTCATTTTTTTAAAATTATGTTAATATTATACTATTTCTTTTAAAATTTATTAAAACTTCACCAATACATTAATTTTTGCTAACATTCATTATTATTCCAGATACAAAAATTAAAGTGCAATTTCCATACTATAAAATTCAATTTTGAAGTTTGTTTTTCTGAATTTTTCCAACACTAACAACAAATTGTCTTGCTAAGTTGTTATAATAAATGTTTAATACTCAAAATAATGTAACATTTTTTTTTTTTAACCAACTTAATAAATTACAAAACATTGCAACTGCATAACATCTCTAACAAACGTGGACTAGAAACCAGTGATTTGTTGTGTATAGTTTAAAAACATTCAATATAAGAAAGTGTAATAAAATAAACCAAGAGCTGAGCATAATTGAATGACCTTTGTACACAGGGTGGCCCTAGACCAGGATTTTAAGCTCCCGACACACTATGCTCATACTGTCAAGCATAGTAAAAATTTTATTCTAAAATTATAATTTTTGATTAAACAGTATAAACAAATTTTCCCTTTTTAGAATAACATTTTCAAGCTTATCTTAAAAAAATCATCAAGAATTACAAGCGTAAAACACATTTCAGCTTTTTCTTAACTTGCATTGCATTTCAGATTATTGTTCATCATTTAGGTATGTTTAATCATCATTTAACAAAAGAAGAAATTAAAAAAAAAATCATGCCTCCTCTTTTGTTCTGGATTAGAATATATATATATATATATATAATATAAATATAAATTGTTATATATGATCTTACATAAACTAAGTAAACAAGACATATCATGAAGATAATCTTATACTAAAAATTCATAATTTAAACAATACAGCCAAATCTAAAACAAAATCTAAAGAATTGGAAATACTATAGATACCATGCTTTAATTAAAACAATGAAAATAAGTTAAACAAATAAGTTAAAATCAGACAAAAACATCCATGTAAATTGATGAAATATTGTAACAAATAAGTCTTGGCCATTTCAACAATATCATATTCTTTAAAATATATGAAAAAATGGTATGTTTATCTAATTTATTAGCTTTATGTATCAGTAACTTTTTACAATTTATACATTCAAGAGATAAACTTTTTCCAAGCAAAATAAACTCAAATATAAGATCAAACGTTTTATTTGAATGATATTCAGGATCGCTAGTGTGTAAAGTTATCCATATTTCATTTGTTGAATAGCATCATGCAATGAATCTATCTAATGTCAACAATCACTTAATCAGTCTTAAACTAAGAGTTTATATAACTGCTGAGGATAAGTGGTTAACTTATCCATCTTATCAAATTTTTAATTGTAAATTCATAATATATTTTGTTGAAGAAGATTATCCATGGATGGAATCTAAGATTTAAATCATTCTGTAGACAGTCCAGCTTCAACAATGACTGAGTTCCAGAAAGAACAAGCAAATTTCTAGTACATTCCCATTTATATGAAATAAACTAATTTATTTTTATAAAAGGCACCACCTCATTGTCATGCATAAATATTAGTAAAGAAATATTCAGCCGAGAGAGTTTCTAATGAATAATTAGTAATTAGAATTCTATGAAAGTCACTTACAAGTAACTTTCTTATGTTAAGATGTGTTAATTAAAACAGATCAAAATATTTTTATATCCTTAATAAAATAGTTTTACATAATATGTTTATTAGAAAAACTTCCTTTATTTAAAAATGGAAATGAGAATGAATAGTTTAATTTTTATTTGGAAAATTCTAAAAATTATTCACATTTAAAAAATATTAATAAAAACAAGAACTTAAAATGCAATATAGCCTTAACAAGACTACAGATTCCGAAATCAGTTCCTTATTCAATTACATTTCACAACAGTCGATTTTTAGCATAGAATACACATTTAAAAATTACTTTGCATTTTTTGAGCACAAATAACAATGTTCATACTGTAAAATTTCATAGGTAGAAAATCCAGGTTTGGTCACATTAAGAGAAAATTTGAAATTGAAATTTCTCAGTGGCTGACTGTTTAAAGCATATTAAAACATATTTATACTATTCTTTAGCAAATTTTATTGGCTTTCTGTTAGTTATAAAATTTTTCTGAAGAATATTTTAGATTTTGAGTTATGAATTTTTAAATAAATTAACCCAATTTGCCCCAGTTTTGGGCCACACTAATATTATATTTTTAACAGACATTTTAATGAATTTTCAGCCAAAATAAATCATTTTTATGCAATATGTATTTTAGTTCATTATTTTCTCTTATTTTAAATGTGGTTTTTTTTTGATGAATTTATAAAGATATGTAATAAATTTAACCCAAGCTGATTTTCGCTGCAGCTTTCAATTTCTACATAAGAAACAGGAATGCAGTAAACAATAATTTAATTGCTTGATAAAATACAAACTGTATATGCTTATATAACTTTTTTTGGATAAAATATGAAACAAAAAATGGGGAGAGAAATAAATTTATATTGCAAATACTTAAAGCATAGTTTTTTTAAATCTTGCAAATCAAGAATTTGCATTATTATACTCACTAACTACATCCACAAATATTTAATTACAACATTAATCAAATTCATTTTTAAAATTAGAGCAATCCATGCACATGAAAGAATATTCCTCATCACTCGAGTCAACCTCAAGTTGAAATTTTCTAACATAAATGTGAGGTAAACATTCAAAATGGAGATGTTTCTGACAGTCCATTTTGAATGGCTTAAGTGTATTAGCAACTTTAGATACTGAGTAGCAAAATATTTTTGTGGAAATGATACCTGCCTTCTTATTTTGAACCATTGCTATGTAAAGTAAAAAAAAAGCTAAGCCAGTTTCTTTTATTTTAGAAACAAAACTAAATCAGTTAATTTTATTTCAGAAACAAAACTACATAATTTACTTTTTATTTTAGAAACAAAACTTAATCAGTGTGCTTTTATTTTAGAAATAAAATTAAGTTAATTACTTTTATTTTAGAAAAATAAATCAAAATAATCTAAAAATGTTAGAAAAATTTATCCTAATATTTTCAATATAGTCATACATATATTATTATAAACATAATTTGTAATATACAGCTGTATTTCTATTGACATAAAATCTCAATATAATTAATTTTAATCAAAACAATTATAGCTTGGAAATTATTATAACAGTAAACAATAAATATTTGGACAGTAATAGGCGAAGGATCGATATCTTTCGGGGTTATTTTGAATTCCGCGTCATATTTTTCAGCAATGAATATATAAAAATACAAAAATTGACAAGGTATATTGCATGGACACTCAGTATTATTCCATAAAGATGAGCAGTTTAACAGTATACTGCAATTGCACGAAAAAAACAAAACTTCATTACTTTATTTATTAAAGCGAAAATAAATCTTCCCAATTTATTAATTCATGCAAATTGTCAAAAGTTAGAAACACTTCTTAAACCTACCTGTTCTTATGAAGAGGATCATCGTGTAGAAAGGTACACAACATGGCGCCGACTTCGTAATTTTCATTTGAAAGGTAGACACAGAATCCAGAGAAGCATACACAGAATCCAGAGAAGTAGACACAGAAAAGATAAATACCATACAAATTTAAGCACAATAATAATTCTAAGCTAAATAAATCGAAGAAAAAAATAATAAATAAGCTTGTCTCTATGGCATAGAACAACGAAGCCAGCCACGATCGACGTCCAAAGGCAATAATGGCGTTCAGCTTCTGTTATGGTTTCGGTCTGTAGTTCACGACTTTGCGAGTGGGGGCGCTGAAGAAATTGCGGAGTGAGACCTCTGATTCTTTCTTCTCTGTGCATCCACTGTGAAGATTCCAGAACAGCTGTTAAAATCGGCCTCGCCAAAGTAGCCACCTGGACTGTCGGAAAGCAACAAAGGAGTATTCGGCCAAAGAGCTTTTTTTCACTCCATATCTAGTGACACTTGGCAGACGAAACCTTTTCGGAACTCCCAATTAAGAAGGAGTGATGGATGTCCTTTCTCAGTTGAACTGAGACGAGACTATCCATAGACCAGATCGCTAATAGCCAAGACTGTCACTGGACATAAATCCATCGCCTTGTGGAAGGAAGACCTTATTGGCGAACGTCATTAAATTCTTACCTAATCCTCACGAGTTGGGTGGACCTTGTTCCTGGGAAAACGAGGATTTAAGCTGCGGCGGGGGAGAAGAGGAAAAGAGTTGATTTTTCGATCGGCGATCCCCTTTTGATTGGATTCCGATCATAGGATCATTATTCGAGTGCTGGATCTTCGGATTGGTTTCAAAAGTAACTGGGTCCCGTGCGACCAGTTGTGTAGCTGAGAGAAGCATCGTTAAGAAGCTGTACGCTTCTGTTTTAAATTTTTCATGAGGGCATAGCTCTCGTATCTGAACTGTGCTAGTTTATTCAAGATGAGCGGATGCTCATGAGGGCTTGTTGAACTTTCCAACAGATATTAAGTAGAGCCGTTGCTCTGAGTGACTGTCATTTCTACCTGCAGAGGCTGTTTCAAACACCATCCTGTAATTTTACTCACGTCTATAATATTCTGCATATAAATTATTATTTATTTTGTAATCCATAATATCCAAGATACTTCGAGTAACTTTAAAATAAAAATTATTAGAGTGTTACTAGTCTAGCTGTTGATTCACGCTACCCTAAGTCTCTACACGTTACACCACCTTCTTCTCTCTCGTTCAACGCAGTTTTTTTTATGCTTTCTCCCAAGCGTCGTGTCTCCGCCATTGGTTTTTCAATCGTTCCTCTGCTGGGTGGTGCCATATGGTGGCACCGCTAACAATTCTGTTGTGTGGCATTTTGCAACAAGGGGGAAATTACTATTTACAAAAAGGAGAGGATTTACCATAAAGATTGGGCGGTTACATGTTATAGTGTTGGAAAATTGAATCAACGGTACTTAACGATAGACGGTCATTAGGATAGTTAAAACATAAAGAGATTAATTGTTAGGCCTTTAACTGTTAGATCAATTAAATCAATTCGAGAAGGAGAGAAAACAGGAATTAGCATTTTACCCGACTATCGCCATTTTCTTAAATTGCGCAGTAGCGCTGGCGGCGAGGTTCTTACAGCATGCTCCGTTAAGAAGAGGGAAAAAATCTGCCCAGTTACAATCACTTCTTGCTAGTTTTATTCGACCGAGAAGGCGTTACTCGAAAACTTATCGTGAAAGAGACTTCTGGCGCCATCTATCGTACAAGCTCCGACTCAGTTTTTTTACAATTGCGTTTCTAATGGGACTGTCTCCACATACATTTGTGATTATTTTTATTCGCATACACAAAGGAAAAATTTTTGTTATGACTAGAGTAGTAAAGCCAGTCTCCACAAAAGAAAATAAAAATCTAAAGACTAATCTTTATTTTTACATTCATGCCAATGATAAACTTCATGCCAACCCTCAAAAACGCTACGATATAGACCAGTGGTTCCCAAACTTTTTTCAATCGCGTACCCTTGGTTAGTCATTATTTTTCCGTGTCCCCATTGTTAACCCCCCCCCCCAACCATCCCTCGGCACAAAAAGTTTTTATTAAAACGCCAAGAACTTAGGTTAGCTTAAAAGTCAAACGACTGCAATAAACTTAATAAGATTTGTAGGACGGATTTTTGTTTATATGTTTTAATCCATTTTCCAAAAAAAAAATATTAGTTGCATGTCAAAACAAATGAAAACAGTTTTGAGATAATTTTGCATTATGATGAAATAAATGAGCTAAGAATTACTCAATTACTAGATGGTAATCAACTTATTCCTTTTTCCTATTTTGTGAATAGGCTTTCCTACTCCTACATTCTTCACTTTCATTTTTCATGCGAACTTGAGAAATGGAAATTGTAGAATATTCTTTTATCTTGTTTTTTCCGCCATTACCAAAGCCACTTTCGCGTTTCCCTATCTGGTCCTCCGCGTACACCCAGGGGTACGCGTACCACAGGTTGGGAACCTCTGATATAGACAGATGAAATTTGGCATGTGGTTTTTGCACCAATATTATATATCGTTATCAAATTTTCGGCAGAATCTGTGAACGGGAAGTCTTTCTGTCTGCTCAAGTGTATTTGGATACGATAGCTCAAAAATGCGAAGAGCGAGAAGGATTTAATTTAGTCTCAGGGTTTAGTTTAGGTTTATAATCTGAATTTTAGATCCGTATCAAATTTTGGATCACATTCGTCAAAGGATGGACTGAATATCGGCCAGCTATTCATGGGTACATAAACACAGTAAGTAAAAAACACAGCAAACAAGAGAGATGAAATTTTGTATGTGTTGTTCCAACAAAATTGTATGTCTGAAAGAATGACATCGCCGGGACGAGATTTATATTCGCTAACTCATTGATAACAACAGGTGGAGGGACGAAAGAATCATATTATGGAATGGGGCCAAACATTTTGTCGCCCTGGCTGCGTCAACAAAAAAAAAAGGCTATATAAGAATAATGATAAAACGGGAATGAAACAGGAAAGGAGTAATGAAAATAATATGGAATATAGTTACCCAGGAGGAGAAATAACATCAATGGCATGCAAAAGAATGTTTTTTTCTGCAAAATGGCTAAGAATTAAACTTTATAAAAGCTATTTTCTCCTCAAAAACTTCGATCATATAAACCGAGGAACCTTAGATACATTGGGCATTTATAAACTTTCAATCTGTCGAACCTCCCATCATATATCGTATCGCTTGATAGTTTAAAACCCATCTAGTATTATAAATGTTACTTCTTAATGGCAAGAAAGTCTGGTCTCATAACAAATATCCCTCATTCGTTGATCAATTATTGGATTTTAAAGTATTTCCTGACTTTTGCCCTCCTGTATCTGAGCATTTCTTTTCTATTATCACAAGTTTTGAAATAACTATTAATTTTTACTCCCACCAATAAGTTAAAATAAGTAACCGCGTTTTCCCCTAGATTTTTGTGTAAATCGAAATAAGAAATTTAAAAAAAAAAAATCTATTGATGCGATGAACGTCGCTCTGAGCGAAACAACTGGCCAATCAAATAAAAATTTAAAACGTCCCTTTAAAATGATTTATAGATAGGATCTCTTAAGTTCTTTTTTTGTTGCACACATGTAGCCATTAAAATTCGGGCATTCTTTTCTTATCGCCCTGTATGTGAGAGTTTATCTCGTTAGTTAAGCGGTATATATCTGTTTTAATTTTAGATAAGTTTGACTATTTTCAGTGTCTCTATGTATAAAATTGCATTTACTATTTTATTTTACTTAGATTTCATAGTCGCTTTGTGATTAATCTTGATGAATGATGTAATTTCGAAGTGTGCCCTGGCAACGTTAAAAGATGCAGAGTCTGTACATTCTTTCCAAGTACAACAAAAAAAGTCAGACATAAGAAAATGAGACTCTCCTATGATACTTGGATCTGGGCTTTATCATGTGAAATATCTTGGATTGAATCCAGCTCTACAAAATATAAAAGAAGAATTTCTCCATTGATTGTGTTTAAAATTTTTTAATTACTCTATCTAATATTGTTTATTAATATTCATTTGTGAATATTTTGTACATAGAAGAGAAATTTTTATGTTAGCAGTTCAAGTAGTATAATATATTCTCAGGAAACAAATCTAAAGACACATATTTCTCCTTTTATTCGTATTCGAGAAAGTCAAAAAGGACAAACTGTATTTTGCAGAAAGATTAGATGGTATGAAACTTTGAAATTCATTTCCAAACTGATACTAAGAAGATTCTTCTTGTGTGTGATTAATAAAGTACAGTAATTTTCTTCAGGAATTTATTTTAAAAAGGTATTTTATTACTTTGGCAATGGAAGAGCCATATTCCTGTGGTTTATGTAGTGTAGCTTTTTCTCAGTAGCAAAATTTAAGGAAGCAGTTACTGACTCGTAAAAAAGAGAAACTGTATGCATGCGACTTTTCCAGTCAGGCTTCTTCTCACGAGCAAATGTTTAAAATCATATTTAGTGACGCATATGAACGAGAAAGATTTTGTATGTGTTTTGTGAAATGAACCATTTTTTCATCAATGGAATTTAAGAAGACATTTACGCACGCATATAAAAGAGAAACCGTTTGTATGTGACGTTTGCAATAGAGCATTTTCTGATCAGTCTACCTTAAGAATACATTTACGGACTCACACGAAAGAGAAACCGTTTGTATGCTATTTATGTAAAGAAGCATTTTCTCATCAATCGAATTTAAGAAGATATTTACCGACACATACGAAAAACAAACAGTTTGCATGCGATGTTTTTAATAGAACATTTTCTCAGCTTTGCTTCTATATTGTATTCATATATTGTTTCCATTAATTTTTGTTAACACCAAAAAAATCTACAAAACCAAAGCAGTTCTCAAAATTTCTGGGAATCTTTTGAAATGAATTTAAAGCCGTCCTTTCACGAATTTCCCATTTTGCGCAAATGCCGTCGTAAAACTCTACACTATTACATTTTTTTTCACCATCCATTTAGCACACGTGGTCTTATTTCCCCTAGAGTGAGAGAACCTTCCCCACGTATCTTCAACGGTCGTATTTCAGCATTTATGGCCGGACAGTCGAAATGGAGCGGTTGGATATCCAACCTTCGCTGCAAACCGCTCCATTTTTCATCAGTTTTTCGCAATACGACCGGTTTTGGCATGAAACTTTCGAAATTGGAACCGTGATGTAAAAGCTCAACTAAATAGATTTAAATGATA
>BGPR01019670.1:16135-28902 GCA_013235015.1 Araneus ventricosus
ATTGGAACCGTGATGTAAAAGCTCAACTAAATAGATTTAAATGATATATTCTTCTTATTTTTACCATATATTATGTTTCACTATCGTTCCGCTAAGGGCCTTACACCCTTTCGGGCAGGTCGGGTTGGAGTGGGTTCCTTTCCTTTCTATATATTTTGTAGCAGTAAATTATTATGAATTATCAAATTAACATGTGGCATCATCGCAGCATCTGGCAATATCTTGAATTGTGATTACATGCAGATTGGATCCGCCCTCTTTGTGATGTCACCCATCGACCAATAGCGACGAGCCTGTTGCAGTATTTAAGGACTGATTGCTACTGTTCATTCTCTCTCTTTTCCTCTTTTGTATCATTTGATAACTAGCTGTAAAATGATTTTATGATTTAGTATTTTAATTTAATTGCTGTTTTATTAAATTTGTTATTTTGTTATCGAGTAGTCTTGCCTTGACTTCGTCACCAGTTACTCACAATGGAGTACTTCTGATTTATGTGGAATACAGATATGATAGATTGAGAAGCCGAGTAAGGTAGTATCGTACTATTTAACATGTGGCACTTGAGTGTCCATAGTTCTATGTACCGACTATCTCAGCAACTATATAAATAAATCTCGTCTCTGTTAATTCTGTAAAATTAACTTGACCTCGACGTAGGTCTAGAAGTTACACTGGTGACCAGGAAAAGTCCATCGTGAGTTACATTGTTGACTTGGAAGTGTTCATCCTCTTCTCAACTTGACGGACTTTGAATGAAATCTGAAGTATTGCAGTTGTTACTCGTTTCGCTCATTTCTGTTCTACTGTGTTGTGCGTCCGCTGTGACTAAAAGATGCAGTCAGTGCCTTTAACTTTGAAGTTTGTTTACACATTTTTTATCACCGTTTCCTAATTTTGGGTAACTAAAGTCTTGTGTTTGTTTTCCTGACCGTCTTGACTTGAATTTGTGTTACGGGATTTGAAGCAACAAAGGCTATTATCCCGTACTTCCAGTTAGATGCAGTGCTAATTATTGCAAGAAAACTGAGCAGGTAGTTCCGTAGGAAAGATTAAACCAGTCCTTGACAGTGTTAAATCAATCCCAGCGGTAATTCAGAGCACGTCGAAATAGAGTAGACAATGGATCGGAACCGCTTGTTGCCAAATGGATGCAGCTAATCAATGTCGAAGTACTTCAGAGTTTGAACAAAGATGAGAAGATGATTCTTGTTGACAAGAACATGAGACAAAAGTACATCATAAGTGATGTTTGCAGAAACTATATTTAGTTTTCTCCAGAGTAAAACTCTAACAGATGCATATTTTTTGCACCTTTATAGAATGTGAGAGATGTCATTTATTTCGTTGCATACTCTGCACAAAGGATCGGGGTGGAGGTTGAATCTAGAAAGAAGACCTGGGGTTGTAATAGTTTTGTTAAAAATAAGGTTAAGAAAGACAACACCTCTATTGCGTGGACGGAAGACACACAATCTGCTTTTGAGTCGTGCAAGAGGTTAATCTCTAGGGCGACAGCATTATCTTTTCCTGCTGCAGACGCTCGTTTGTCATTGATGACTGATGCTTCAGATTTCGCTGTAGGCGCTTTTTTTCAACAGCATATAGAATCGACAGTTGAAATTCTTGGTTTCTTTTCTAGAAAGCCATCCGCTACAGAGAAAAAATACAGTACTTTTGACCGTGAATTGTTGTCTATTTACTTGTCTGTAAAACATTTTCGCTACATGCTTGAGGGTCGTAAAGTAGTTATTTATACTGATCATAAACCACTCGTATTTGCATTCACGCGAAAACACGACAACAGTACTCCTCGTCAAATTAGGTACCTTTAACTTATCAGCCAATTCACAACCGACATACGTTACATTGCAGGTCGTGATAATGTTGTAGCTGACACATTTTCTAGAATTTCACAAATTAGCTTGTTAAATTTGAATGATTTTAGTGGTTTCGCGGAAGATCAATTTTCGGATCCCGAACCGCAATCATTGATGGGTTCTGGGACCGGTTTGGAACTCAGACCCATGTACTTTGTTTCATCCGAAAAACCACTTTATTGTGATGTGTCCACGGGCACAGTACGTCCGTATGTCACGAAATCCTTTCGTCGACAAATTTTCAATCAAATTCATAATTTATCCCATCCTGGTGTCAAAGCTACACAAACGCTTGTTGCAGCCAGATTCGTGTGGAAGAACATGAAAAAGGATTGTGTATTATGGTGTAGGAATTGCATTCAGTGCCAGAAATCCAAAGTCGCACGTCCCACCTTGTCAGCTGTTGGACACTTTCCTTTACCATCAGCACGTTTTTCGCAGGTGCATATTACTGTAGTTGGACCACTCAGTCCAGTTAGAGGAATGACCTACTTATTAACTTGTGTTGAGAGATTCACAAGATGGCCTGAGGCATTTCCTATCTCGGATCAATCTGCGGATACTATTGCACGCACTTTTTTTTTTTTATCTAGGATGGATTTCTAGGTTTGGAATACCAGAGAAGGTTACTTCTGATTGTGGTACTAATTTCCAAAGTAATCTCTTTTCTTCTCTTTCAAAGTTTTTAGGTGTGGCGCAGACTCGAACAACTGCGTACCACCCTCAAAGTAACGGAGCAGTTGAGAGATTTTACAGGCATCTGAAAAGTGCATTAATGTCGCATCTTCCTGAGAACTGGTTGAACGATCTTCCATTGGTCTTGCTTGGTATAAGATCTAGTTTTAAACCGGACTTGGCCACATCTTCTGCAGAGTTAGTGTATGGAACCACCATGAAGTTGCCAGGAGAGTATTTTTCAAACACCCCTGTGACAACGTCAGCATCATCATTCTTGCAGATGTTACGGCATCATGTCCTTTCATTTCGACCAGTTCCCACAACGCATCATGGTTCAAGTGCAGTTTTCGTCAGTGATGATCTAATTAAAGCATCACATGTATTTTTGAGAATTGACCGGGTGCGAAAGTCCTTGGAGCCTCCGCATGCTGGTCCCTACAAGGTTCTCTCAAGAACAGAGAAAGTTTTCACTGTGGAGATTGACGGTAAACCGACAACAGTGTCCATCGACAGGCTGAAAGCAGCGCATCATTTTTGGATGATTTCCCTTCAAGGTCATCTCCTCCAGTTCAAAGCAAAGAGTCGTCACTCGAAGTGGAAGACGTTCCCGTAGAGTTGTCCATTTTCAGGCTTAACCGTTCACAGACAAAGTTGCCACGTTTTTCTCGAGATTTTTGCATAAATACAATTGTGAATTTAAAAAATCTCGTAATGCGAAGAAGTACTCTACTAGCGAGCCATCTCGCCGTTTCAATAAAGCTTTAGAATGTCCCCCATAAAAGGATTTTTAAACAGGATGCTTTAACCCTTTACAATTCACTACATGTTTGGTTTTGAAAATTTCAAAATTTTTGCTAAGTCGTGTTATAAAAACACATTTAATTATGCATCCGATGGAGAAACGTTTTGTATATGACTATTCAAAGACAAAAAATTTTCGTCCAGTATCTTTAAAGAGATATCTGTTGACGCATACCATAGATAATGAATAACTCATTTACCTGTAATGTTTAAATTTGCTTTTCTCAGCCGAGCATTTCAGCAGAGTTTTACTTACACTTTCAAAAGTTTAATAGTATGTTTCTGTATATGTGGTTGAAAGATTTTTTAGAGAATTCCAGTTAAAACATAGAAATAACATTAAAATGAAATACTTGTTAATGATTAAATTTATTCAAATTTTTTAGCATTTTTAGTCCAGCCATTAATTAATCAGCAAGCATTCAATATACTACAGGATATAACCAAAAAGGGGCCAACCTTGATTTACTGTATGTCTTTTTTATTACATGCTGATGAGTTTTTTTTTTTCTAGAGGGCGTCATTTTTTGAGCAACAGAACTCTATGTCAAATAGTAAAGAAGGGGGTACACACAGGGCTTCTGCAGAATTAGATGGTAAAAGATATTACACTATATAAAGGTAACACTCACTGGTTTTAAGAATACAGAAGAACAATTGTCGCAAACAGCTGCATGAATAATCAGAAATGCAAAAGCATGTATCACTTTAGACAGCAAGTCCTTTGGATACTCAGATGTTTTTATATATATACTGAAGAGTAGGGTAAAACCAGTATGCCTTGATTCTGGCTCATGTACGCTATCCTTCTAGCGGACAGATACTGACATACTTATATTCCATTAGTCAAAAGAAGGAAAGAAAGGCAATGGTGTGTCAGGTGAATTACTTCGTCTGTGCTAGGTTAGATTCAACTCCCCCAATGTTCTTAGTTTCTACTAACTATTTAATAATCTTTTGCACTAGAAACTAAATTTAGTCCAGCTTATATGTTTACTATGTTAAGAATTTATAACCTATCAAACAATATGGATTTAATCCAATATTATGCGGGTTCCTATTTCGTTTTTTTATAACCTTTTACACTTAAGTGGAAAACACTGGTATGCCTCTAGTACGGTGACTCAGGGCCAGTCATTGATGATTCTTCCGAGAAAACCATAACAACTCATAAAACTTTGCTTGTTTATATTTTAATGGATGTGTTTTCTAATTTAAAGAAATGAGAAGGGTGGACGATGTAGGAACTGTCTTAGTTTGGGCTCCAGCTATCGTGGCGGAAGAAGACAAATTACTTTTACATGTTACTTTTGTAATTAATGTTCTTAATTTGCTATAAAATAAACATGTTTGCTACTTTAATATTTTAGACTACTTTTTTCCTGAATTTTGAAAACGTTGTCAGCAATTCATAAATGCAGCTGCTGAAATTGCTCTAAAATAAAGTTTCCATTTTCTATAATAGTTATTTTATTATATTCTTGAGACGCTATGCTGATTGAAGCACATATAGATGGGAAAACCCATTTTATACTGGCAAAATTTGATTAGATAGCTATGGCTGGAAAAAGGGCGACATATATTGGCGATGGTCTTGATTTGTCACTGCCGCGACTCCACAAAGGATTTTCATAGAGTATAATGGAAATAGCGTTTTTTTCTTCATTTTCCTCAAAATGAGGGAGATGGGGAGGCAATGATCATTCATGTCAAATCTAGAGCTGGCAAAGCCATCTGAAAAATTAAAATGTTCAATTCCTCGGCCCAAAGGATTGGCCCTGGATCCCGGTTTTTTCCATTGATTTTAAATATACCAGTAGAAAGTAGTTAAATCTATTTGATGCAAAGATATACACGGATGAGATGATATTTACGGAAGCAAAATATGTACTAATACATTTAATGTAACGAATGAAAATTTAAAAAATAAATAATTTTTAATCACCTTTTAAATATAATTATGATTTTGCCAATATTTGGTTGTTATTTCTTCTGTATAAGCTTCCTCTGGCGGTTGCGCTGTATGCTATGGCCTAGCTGTCGCTATATGTCTGATCTGTTTCTTTGTGCTGTCGTGAATTTAGTTTTCCATACAAATTTGTGTTGTTAATTTTATCTCGTTTATTCTTTTCTTTTACTTATTCAACGACAAAGAGTCCGGGTTGTCGTGGATGTCCCTTTGCGTTTCCTGACTTCAATACGTCCTGCACCCTTTCAAAGTCTTGTTTTGTATGCCTGACCTGTTTTTTAAAATTTGTTACTGACATTACGGACAATCTCTATAATTATTAATGTATATGGAATTTTGGACTGTCTGTATATTTTATTGTATACAAGAAGCGAAGTGCCAATAAGACTTATTTTACATTGTGAATTTGTATTCCATAAATTCTGCTGTCAATTTGCTATTCTCAATTTCTATTCCATAAATTGTTATGAATTTGCTATTGTGAATTGGATTTGTAAATTGTTTTAATGTCAGCCAGTCATTTATATCCCTGGTTACTTTTTTTTTAGTATATTTCTTGCCAGGGAAATATTTGAATAATTTTGCTGATGCGATTTAGTCGTAAATTAAGCAGTGACGGAACACTTGACCCCTGATATTGCTGAGGGATATGGATAGGAAATTATTTCGTAAATAAATTTTAACATCAAAAAAATGTAATTATTTTATCTGACATTGAAATCGAGAAATAATGAAATGCCAATGAAATAGCATTTTACAAATATTATTTTATTTTGATGAAGCATGCACATTATGCGTATTATACCCTCAAAGCATGAATATAAGAAGGTGAAAGGGGCTGTCTAGATATTACGTAAGCACCCAAGGGGGGAGGGGTTTGCGGATTTGTTTATTTTGCTGACAAGGGGGGGGGTATGAGACACATGCAAGACAAAATCACTTTTATTTCCGAAAATCTCTTTGTGTAACTGCACAAATAATTTTAAAATTAATTTGAAAAAAGTTAAATTTAAGGAAAGAAAAATTAAACTTGATTGTTGTGTTTAAACTTGAAATAAATGAATTAACTTACTAGGGGTTTTCCTTACTCCTGCTCAAGCAAAGCTCAAGCCAACCCCAGAAGGATTGTGTTAATCCTCCCAGGTTTGTTATTTAACTCCTTGCCTTCTGCTCGCTATAATGAAGACACTGTGTGTCTAGAAGTTATTCTTAAAAAATCTTTCATATATATATATGAATCAGTTTATTGTTTGATGTTTTAATTTTAAATCAGTACAGAAAAATTTTTTAGCCCCCCAAAAAAAGATATTTTTCTCAAATAAACTTCAAAAGTAAAATGATTTTAATGCTTCTCAATCTTAATAACGAAGGAATAAATCTCCTTTTGGCCCTGAAAAGGGCTTATATAGTGAAAGCATCAGGAACTCTCCCCATAAACACAATAAAATACTTACATTTTGGAGCTATCACAGAAAACAGATCTAAAAAAGATTGTGCTGTAGGAGTTATATATTCAATAAATTCCTATATATAAAATAATATACGTCATTGAAACAAATAAAAATGTAAAGCAAAAAAATATACTTGACAATCAACCACACAAAACTTCCCACTCAAACACAAAGCTAAATATTTCTCACATTTTGGAGCTTACAGAAACAATAGATTCAAAAGATCGTGCTCTACGAAAACATAAATTGTGTAATGAAAGCATGTATATACATTATTCAATATATATATGAAATAATATAAGCAACATTGAAGATTGTGCCTACAAAAAATTGTATCAAAGCAGGTATATTCCAATCCACTCAGATATAAAATAATATACAACACGAAAACAAATTAAAAATGTAATGCAAAAAATACACTTGACAACTCAATCACAGAAAACTTCCCTTATAGTTAAATATTTCACATTTTGAGCTACTACAGAAACAGATTCAAAAGATTGTGCCTAAAGGATAAGCCAACATAGAGTTGTCCATGACTAAAATAGGCTCACGAGCACCAAACATATCTTTCAAAAGTTTGGCCTTGCGACTTATTAATTGTCATGGAAAAGGCTAAACGAATGGGAAATTACTTAAATTTGAAAGGCGTTAGTCTGAGATGGAATCAAAGGATTTGGGGAATGAGAAACGTCTCTGTAACATCAATGGATTTTGCCTGAATAATGTTTGCCGTGTAATTTTGGGTGATAATTAGGCGTGTACCATTGCATAATCCTTTAGAGGGAGCTAAATTGCAGCATTATAATGCTACCTATTTTCAACTTTTAACTCATATGGAGGTAAACTAGTTATGTGTCAAAGAATTTAAAAAATTCTTCAGGAAATGTCAATTGATCTTGAGGATCTTCACTATGATCATATCAACTGCTTTATAAACAGTTTCCCATTTTGCATAAATTCCTGCACACACTTTGGATTTATGGATCGCCTATTATTAACAGTAAGGAGAGCTTGATCTTAAGCTCCTGTGGGTCACTGAAAATCTATGTCACTGTACACCACGTATAGGTCTTGTATTGAAGGGTAGCATTTCAAAGGCAACTGAATCGTTGAGCCAATTTTTTCTTTCCAATGTCCAACAACCATGTTCAAAAATCCCTTTCTGATTCAAGGGTATGCATATTTCTTTTGTCAGATATAACTTATGGGGCCCTCAACCAAAGAGCGTGTTTTTTTCTAAGGAGCTGGCAAATAAAGCACGCCCTTGAACCTCTAAAATCATCAAGAATCCTATGAAAATCCCACCCAGTAGAATGACTTTGCCCTCAAACGGTTCTTCATTTGTGAGATCTTGTAAAAAAGCATCAATGTTGAAAGCATGAACATGTCATGGGTGCTTCATCCCACACAATTAATTTTGTTTCTAAAGTTACATGTCACTTATTTTGTGCTTAGGGTTTAAAATTTAAAAGTAGATGTTGTATTTAAATCAATTTTAAAAACAGAATGGGCTGTTCCTCCCCTATTAATAGAGCTGCAAGTAAATACCTGTAGATGCAACAGGAATAACATCATCACCTCTACCATGTATTGTGTGGAAGCAAAGCTGAATAAACAAAAGTTTTTCTCCTGTTCCAGTGACCATCTAAAAAAATAACACTTGTGTATCTGCAGCGTTGCTGCACTGCACTTAATAAGATTTCTACAACATTCCGCTGTTCACTATTTTAACTGCATAGTATAACTATTAGCTTTAGCCTGCTCTCTTCCACAACATCAAAGTTCGCTCTCCAAAAACACTTGCAATCCACAGTTGGTAGACGCAGCTTTGGAGACTTTAAATTGCAGGATGCAAGCAGTTCCTCAATATCTGCAAGTGCATAGTGAGGTCCAGTCTGCTCAGGACAACGATGCACAAAGTGAAACTTGATGCTGCACCCATAAATCTGGAACATCCTCCACTTCCTCCAAAGCCACAACCATTGCGAACAGCATGCGCAACTGTCTCTGAGAAATTGTGCAGCGTCATTCAAAGCATCATGCCACTGCTGGTCACCTCGAAGAAGTCCATAATTCTTGACATGCTTGTTAAAAAATATAACTGCATCTTAATCCATTTACAGTCAAAATATCATCAAAACTAATGGCCCCTAGACTTGCACTAGTAGCATCCGCAAATAGTAATTCCTTGAGTATCCAGTATACTAACTACTGGCAGTCTCCAATAACATTTTATTCAATTACGTTGTCGCTTCCTTCCAATTTGTAGTACTTTATCAAACATATAATATTGTGGAATATCTGAGTAAGAAATGTTGTGAGCTCAAGGATCATTTTGCTTAGTTCAACCATGATGTTAGTGTTGTTTTCTTAAAGCAGTCAACTGCTGGGGCTTTGAATCTGTCTTGGTACACAATCGGCTGCTGCTGTGGTAAATGCACAGCTAAGCGCACTACAGTGTGGGATTTGCGTGACAAATTAAATTCATTTAAACGCTACATGGTTTACCAACATACCTACTCTTCAACAAAATCCAAAATTTCACTAATACGATCCAGAGTACCTTCTTTTTGTATTTCCTTTTTGACTGAGGCTGCATCATGTCTTGTATACATATTTCTATATAAGTATTCGATATTCCTTTAACTGAGGCACAAATCAACATTACTATGTGCATTAAATTTTTTTAAGCAAATCCAAAGATTATATGGACAACCCATCTGTTACTTGGAAATATTTCCTCAATTTGACAGGTCTAGTGGCTCTTCTGCGATAAATAGGTATCCATTAACATTTTCCTGTATCAATTTTTGAATTGTTTCTGAAAACTTTGCAGCATACTTGTCCATCTCTCATGCATGGAGAATTTTATATTTATAGTTACGGGCTATGTACCATGCATTTTGTCACAATTTGGAAGAGTCTAAGATCAGTGCAAGGATCTGGAAGTTCTGCACCTTGCCAAACTTACAATGTCATCTTAAGAATTTTGCTTTCTGAATCTAAAGTTAGAAGAATGTATATGAGAACCTTGCTTTGGAACTCAATAACATAAAATATAGGTCAAACAGTTCCAAATATTCCATGCTTGCAAAATTTCTAAAAAGTGCTCCTTTAATTTCATAATAAATACACGTATAATAATATCAGGTCGAATCTCAGGACGTTAAAATTCCTCCATGCACTTAAAACTTCAAACCAAGATGGCTGCAAGTAAGGTCAGGAAAGAGATGGTCAAACTTGGTGTACCACAGCTTACTGCATCTGATAATTCTGTTGCATAATATGTGACTCGTTCAAGTTCGCTTTTGTTCATTCTTTATTACCATAATCCGGGATACACGACTTAAATTTATTATCTTTACAAATTCCAAACTACTAAAAATAGTTTTCAATAAACGTGATCACACGAAACGACTCTGATCTCTTCCGCTGATGTAAATGTAAATCAAACTTATGAGCTGTTGCTAAACGGCGATGCCAACTAAACCTTTTGTCGCCACGTAAGAGAATTATATAGGCAGATTTTTTTTTTCATTTTAAGCCATGTTAGAGCATTTGAATTAAGTCCCCAAATTTTAAAATTAGATTGTTACTGTTATATTGCCTTTGTAAAAAAAGAACGGGGTTGCAGTTTATACGTAAGAGGAGGGTTTTGTTAGATTTGTTTATATTTGCTGACAAAGGAAGTGGGGTAAAAATACCAAAAACATGTTTACGTAATATTTGAACGATCCCAAAGTATGATATTTAAAAATTTAAGTTCATTTCATTATACTAAAATTAAGCACTCTCAGCAAAGCCATGACATTGATAAAATAATATAAAAAAATATCGAGTTCCAGAGCATAAAATACATTTAAATGAGTGCAAATGGTTTTGTTCCCTACACGTATCGTATATAGAAGTCTTAAATCACCATATTTAGTTTTTTGCTGCAAGCAAGACTTAACTTAAATCATTCAAAGTCTAAATTTAGCGCATTGTGTATAAATTCAATAACCCAGCTACCTCCAGGCCTTATCTCCAGGCATCCAAATTTGCATGATATAACTCCCAAAAGACACAACCTTTAATTTTTGAATTAGAGTATTTAGATGACAAGATAAATTGAATAGAGAATAAAAGAATCAAAGCATATAAGGAATCATTACTCTTACTCTTAATGAACTTACACAAGAAAAATCACACGTTACATTTCAAATCATTAAAAATAAATGACAGTACACTAAAAAGGACATTCTTGGTAATATTTAAAACTGAAGAGTATTTAATACACGAATTTCATACTGATTCCAAAAATAACCAAACAACACACCTTCTCACGTCAATGATATACAAGATGTCAAAAATAACTTTACTAATAACTTTCATTATTACTATGAAGCTCGTGACAAGCAGTTGATATCACGTTTTGGCCGCTCGATAAGTTGTACTACGTTTCTCATAGAACTGATTAGTGCTACAGATGATTTAGATTATGCAGTCGGAGGATGAATTACTGATCTACACTCTGTATTTCACCCATCTAAAAAACTCCTTTCAATTTTACTTTTAGTGTCAATATGACCACAGAAGAAAGTTTCCATCATTTTATTTATGACACTATTTCAGCCGGACTATTATTTTTCCGTCGGTGAATACTGGTCAAATTATGTATAAAAAGTGAATCATTAAAACGATAATCTGATTCTTGGAATAGTGGGTTATCGAAAAGCAATTTACCTACAGTGCGACAACTAACCTCGCGAAAGTAGCGTTAGATGATCCTTGCACTGTCCATTATTATTATTTTCTAGTTTCCTCCCTCCTTTACATCATCAACACGGTCACCTACCATAGCGATGCTTTCTCCTCTTCACGCCGGCGAACGAGGCCTATCCTCATCATTGTAGCGAAAAAACACACCAAAAACGGATCGCTGTTTGTTTTTCTCTCATCCGTACTTTACTCCCCACTCCCACCTAAATTCCCTTCCTCTGCCCAGCATCGCCAAATCTTTACAAGATCCCCAGCTTATATCATCCCTCAAAAAGACCACCATTACCAAGACTTCCAGAGAAAGTTCGAACCATCGACCAACCCTACGAATTTCGAGAATCCTGAAGGGGAGGCAACAAGTTCAAAGTTCTGTCCTAAAATGGAGCAAAAACTAACGCTGGAGAGAATAGAAATACATTTAAAAAACTGATGACTAAGCGTAGTGATATGGATTTTCTTTTGAAAACATGGCTTTATGGTAAACATTAATTTTTTAAAAAATGTTGTTCTCAGCAGAACACACGCCAACATTCTGCCAATACTCTATTACTTTTTATTAAATGGAAATAACTTATATATTTTCGAGAGTAAAGACTAGATAAATATCGTAATATTTTATAGAGGTATCGAAAACTTTATTTTGTGTCACAGGAGAGTTTTTCTTTTCATTCGTTAACATTCATGATACCACGGGCAACGCCATGTGCGGGTACTGCAGCTAGTATAACAAAGTACTATGATGAACTGTAATTCATCCTACCCTAAGGAAGCAGTTCTTTTGCTGTATTAAAGCGGTTTTGCAATCGAAATTTCTCTTTCTTGTTAATCATCATTTGACTCCATTCTCGTGCCGACTGCAATAGCGCCACATTTCCCTTATCGGCGATCACCTTCGGAACTATTTTTAATTACACTTTTCTTCCCCCATGTCGTACAGATAGTATGCACATTTGCAGTAAGTTTGATTTTTCGATATTATCTTGTCATGGTAAATTTGACTTGACCAATTTGCAGCAAACTCTGTAAAGTAAGATAGCATAACACCTCTCGTAAAGCAAGTTTGCAGTGATAATGACAAACTTGACATACAATGACGGTTGAAAACTCCTTTCTTCCTTACAACTGAGCTTGTATTGTGTTTACTATACCCGCCTAGGGACAATCTCATGGTTTGTCTGAATAGCGCTCTCCCCAGCACAATACGTAAATTGAACGAAGTAATGA
>BGPR01019671.1:5915-22584 GCA_013235015.1 Araneus ventricosus
AAAATTCGCTTTATCAGAAATAAGGATCGGAGCTTGCACTTCCAGACATAAAACCCCTCTAGAGGAGAGTCGAATCAAGTACTATTTTATAGACGATTATTAAAGTTCGCTTTATCAGAAATAACGAATCAAAGCTTGCACTTCCAGACATAAAACCCATTTAGAGGAGCCACCTCTCTGAGCAGCCAATTTTCTTGGAATGGAGGGTGACCGCTGTAGCTAGGTTTCACTGTAATATTCATCTTTCCTCATTCAGCTTCAGATCAGTTGTTTTCGATATCAGTAATGTCTTCTCCATACCTTTTAATAATTTGTAGTTCAACTTCTTAAAAATGACAAAATACCAGGTATTTTGATAGCTTTCCACAAATAATAAAACACGTATTTCGTATATTTATGAAGTTTTAATAATAAAATGAAAAATAAAAACACAAAAGTATAATAATTTAATAATTTACTTCCCATGCCAAAACTACATAATATTTCACGTAATTAAGAAGATATTGTTCAAAACAATAAACTTGCCTGTTAAGCTATCTAGCACAATTAATTGTTTGAAATGTACTAGATAGCACGTAGAAATATTATTTCGATTTTCGTCGTGAAGAGTCTTCTCACCTGTTTCACGGTGAGTGAGCTTCAAATTGACTTACTGACTAACAGCGCCATCTGCTTTTAAGCAAATGTACTAAAAGTGCAGACAACACACCTGTGGTGTAACATTGATTTGAAATGGACTTGGGTGTTTGCTTTGGAATGAGTGAGGAATGAAATCGTTTTAACAGAACTCACGCAAGATGTTATAAAGGGTTACAGATTCATACTTAAAAATATAAAAGTGGTAATTATAGAAAAACTATATACGACCAAATAAGTTTTTGTAAATATTAAACGCTATGTCAGCTTCAGTAAGAGACTGATGGAAGTTAGAAATGTCTACTAAGGTTAAAATGCAGACTATGTAATATTACTCCATCCAACTTTAGGTCGTCTATTTTGTACTTTCCTTTCAAATTAAGAAAAGGACAAAATAGAATTTGAAAAGCCTCCGTTTAGACTGTTGTTCGTGAATTTTTCCTTGTTTTTGTACAACTGTGGTGTTTCCATTGTGTTATCTTAAATGTTAACCTCAGCGTAATTTGAACTCGTTTACTTGAGCATAGATTTCACTCACACATAGATAAAGTATAAAAACTCAGAATAATATGGCATCGTGAAACGCATGCATCTTGGAATCTCAACTATTAATTTCTGATTCTATGTGTGTAGTAGGTATCTATCTATGTCCGGCTTTCTCCTCACGAACCACTGAATGTTGAAAAATGTCGAAAGTACCAAAACATGGGAAATAATCCAAGGAATCCACTCCGACCATTGAAATTCCGAAATTACAATTAGTTAAAAAGATATTAATTAAAATCATCAAAATTAATGAAATATAGTGCTGCCATCTATCGGCAGGTGCTATAACTATCTGTCACATCGGTTGGTTTTTCTTGCATCTGGTTTGTGTTTTCTTTCCTAGCGAGCTTCCGAGTTTTGATTTTTACACATTGGGGGGAAAAATCGTTTTCCTGCATTTTTATCTTTCTTTTTTTGTCATATGGTGTTTCATTTCGCATCATATTTACGTTTGTTGGGGAAAATATTTATTCATTTTGACCCGAATTTTTTTCTCCATTATTATTCAAATATGGACAAAGAAAATATATGTTTTTGGTGTTTAATTTATCAGTTTGGTGTACTATTAATCGTTTATCGTTTCTGTTATTTATTTCGTTTTATTTTTTCTTTAGCAAAACAAAATATTACGATACCCTATTTTAATTTATGAACATTGGAATTCTCGCGTTTTCATTCGAACCATACTCTTTTAAGGTAGTAGAAAGGCTAGAATTGAAAGTTTTAATCCAACGAGAGAGGATTCAAAATAGATTTACGTCTATTGGGGAAGCTTAGTAACAATATTTGTAGAAAAAAAACAGAGCATAATGAAAAAATGTGGATCCCGAGTAACACTGTATTATTAGTTCTAAGGTAGTTAAAAGGCTAGATTTAAAAGTTTTAATTTAACAATAAAGGATTCAAAGGAGATTTACGCTTTTTGGGGAAAGTTAGTGACAATATTTATAGAAAAAATAAACCGGAGACGGGCATATGAAAATAAAGTAATAAAAAGGCTAGATTTGAAAGAATATGTAAGTTTGTTGAGGAAAGTAAGTGACAATATTTGTTGGAAAAAAACTTAGGTGAGCATATGAAAAAATATATACCCCGAGGCCTCACTTGACGTCACTTCTGTCCACCCGGGAATATCCCGTTATTCAAGAGAGCCCGTGCAACGCCGGGCCGCAGTATACGGTAAATAAAATGCTCGCAAAATCCCGTTCACAATAAGGCTCAGTTCACAATTTAAGTTAATAGCACAAGTTTCAGACACCACAACAACACCCAAGTTTTCCAATTGAAAATCGCAAATTAAGTCACCATATTCGTTTCCTTCTTTTTTCTATGAAGTTTATTTACAAGTGCGAACACGTATAATTCTGCTTGTGCAAGCAGCGAAAAATGTAGGAAGAAATCAAATATCAGAAGCTGATTAAAATAATGATTATGATTGTTCCATATGGCAAAAGATAGTTTGGAAAGAAACGGCCAACTCTCTTCAGCAATATTTTGCGATTTACACTTGTTGTCAAAGGCATACCGTACCAACGGAATATTTATTCATTCGCTTACTATTCAATACAATATAATTGAGTTTAGTTTATTTATTTCGAAATGCAGAAATATACAAATGAATTCCTTTTCTTTTTTAAATTGGACTATCCAATTAGCACAAAATAAATTACGATATCTCCACGATGTTGCTACGATATTCCACTGATTTCGGACAAGAAAGAAAATGGCAAATTAAACAACTAAAGTTGGATGGAGGGAGTATCTGACAATGCAAGGATTTTGTTATTAAAAATTTAAAAGGCTGTTTCGGACTAATTTTTCACACATAATTTCCAGTCCTTAAAAAGTGTATTGAATAACTACTCGCTTCTGAGTCGCCATTTATGGTGATCCCCAGCATCTATTTTCAGAAATTTCGAGTCTTCAAACAGAAATGAAATATCTCCCATCAATGAAATTTGAAGAAAAAATGCTCTTGGAACTCTTAAATATTTTAAGTGCCATAAAGATTTTTATATGGATAGAACGATGACACATTTATAAAATAAGAATTAATCTGATTAGACATTACAACGCATTTTCGCGTTAATTTTCTAATATGGTTGAAAATAAGAATATATTCACAAAATTTGATGTCACTTAAGGGAGTTGATTTGGAGTTAAGTATAGAAAGTAATATCTGAAAGAGACAGAAAATAGAAGCAATTTTACTGGTGCGAGCAAACGCTTCTGCATCCAGGAAAAATTGCGATGACAAAGATTTAAAATAACCGAAGGAAAATACAAAAATGTAAAAGACATTAATAGGTTTTCTGTCGACAGAAAACCTATTCGAATTAGAATCCATAATGGAGAAGTGGCCTCCAATGACGTTTTTCCAGTAGGATTCTTTTTTCATCGGCTTATTTCAATCGTATGTTGTTAAATACGACAGAAAAAGCTATTCCAATTAGAATCCATAATGGAGAAGTGGCCTCTGATGACGTTTTCCATTAGGATTCTTTTTTCCTTGGCTTATTTCAATCGTATGTTGTTAAATACGACAGAAAAACCTATTCCAATTAGAATCCATAATGGAGAAGTGGCCTCCAATGACGTTTTTCCATTAGGATTCTTTTTTTCTTAGCTTATTTCAATCGTATATTGTTAATTTTTTATATTTTATTGTCTTTTACATTTTTGTTTTTTTCCTTCGGTTATTTTAAATATTTATGGGAGTTAATGTATGCTTACGTATACACCTGAAATGGGTTGCCCCCTTTGATTTTGGAATCCATTGCACATCAAAAAAACATACACTACTCGGAGACGTCTGTAACTCGATCTATCAGCTGAAGTGCCACCAAATTTGGTAGGGCGACTAATGACGACTTAACGAAAAAGATTCCGTAAAGAAAATAGTTCCAAAAGTCTCCGATAGAGAAAATGTGGCGCTATTGTAGTCTATACAACTGAGAGACATTATTAACCTAACTCTTAACAATGGAAACAATTCCTGTGTCCTCATAGTCGCATGATAAGCATAACTGCGCAAGTCATGTAACATTTAGCTACACATTTTCTTACTCTCTATAACAACGTCCCGTCATTATTTATCTGTCATGATGTGCATTGGATCTCAAAGTTAAATCAGTGCTGCGCATTTGTCGTGTTTCACATCAGCATGAGTCGTCTCCATTTTCGAATACAAAAGTCATATATAATTTTCCGTTATAACAAAACTAATAATGATGTCATCTGCAGCTTAAGAAAAATTGTGAAAAATAAATAGTGGTTAGTAGAGCCATATTGCGATTTTAAAAAATTATTAATAAATACATCAAAATATCATTTACACTTTTCGTAGAAGGATAACTTTTAAAGGCATGTGTGTGAAAACATGAAAAATGTTCGAACGCAACATTTTGGGGCTTAAAAACAATCAACAAGAAAAATTAGAATAAATTAAAAATAAAAATTATTTTAACTTAAAACTTTAAACAAAACCGACAAAAAATTTATTTAAGAACAATAAAATTTAGACAATAAAATGTATACAATGTTTAAGTAGCGCGCAATTGCAGCTGCAAACAAAGAACAATGGAAATCAATATCATACAAAGAAAGCCAAAAAACAAAGATAAACTCAGAGGTAATCGAAAAAAACAAACAAGGAATCCATTCTAGTCCATTTTTTCAAGGGCTAAGGACTTCATTCGAAATGGTTTCAAAATAATAATTGGGAAATTTTTCTGAAAGAAGCTTGCAATACGCCAAGCATAGCTTCGCTTAGCCCGAAACTTCCCGACAAAGGAGATCTGTACATCAAAAAGCATTATTTCAAAAGAAAGAGGAAAAACAAAACACAAACATAAAAACTCTAATAAGATTGATTTAAAATTATCAGCTATCTGGCTTTTTAAAGGTAGCCATCATAAATATAAACTTTCCCCATGCCCAGAATAGAGAAAAAAGAGGAAAAATAATGTCCTCACGTAATCACAAACCCACGCTAATTTTCTTTTAAAAAAAGAAATCGGCAAATTTTTCGAATAAAGTGCTTAGCCCTTGAAGAAATGGACTATAATGTATACCTTGTCTGTTTTTTTTCGATTACCTCTAAGTTTATCTTTGTATTTTGGCTTTCTTTGTATGATATTGATTTTCATTTAAAGAAGATGGGTTATAATTTTTTATAAGCATCTTTAGTTTACCCTTCAGCGACGGAAGTACAATGGAAATTGTGGGATTTGTACGTTGGTTTCAAATGAAGAATCTGGATTTCAATATAAATCCTTTATTGAAGCCTCCTTCAATATTATGCAATTTTCCAATCAGTGGTTTTCCGTTCTCCTCAGTGAGAAACACAGAAACACAATACCAAAATGTCTATCACACAGAGCAGCCGACATACCACCTCTTTCCCTTCTCTCCCGAAATCCTTCTCTGTCCCTCGCTTGCCGTGGCCGTCAGCCCCCAAAGTTCA
Source organism: Araneus ventricosus (assembly GCA_013235015.1). Taxonomy (NCBI): domain Eukaryota; kingdom Metazoa; phylum Arthropoda; class Arachnida; order Araneae; family Araneidae; genus Araneus; species Araneus ventricosus. The sequence goes on from BGPR01019671.1 coordinate 11,563, forward strand.
CAGGCACCCCTGGGTTCAATGCCCCCAAGTAATGCCCTCTATCGGCCTTGAAAGAGATGTCGCCAAGCGCTCTGCACGATAACTGCTAAGTTAAACGATCTGGAGCCCCGAAGTACTACAGAAATATTTTGGCTAAAAATGAATTTATTCATGCTCAGATGATAAACATCAGCTGCACCCCGCCAATTTAATTTTGGAATCTATTGCACATCCTCAAGAAGGACAACATTGAGGAACTTCCAAAGGAAATGTGTCACCACTACATATCGTAAGACATCATGCAGTTAAATGGCATACTTATTCACGTTCCTCATGTAGCTGTGACATATGCATAAATTGTCTTCATTAAACAATTTGTTGAGCTAATGTGTTTGAAATTAACTGAACGGTATAATTGATTGTTCGTTTCTTAGTGGATTGTCCTGTTCGTGGAATCAGCAATGGAACTCTGAAAGAATATAAAGAAAGGAAAGTATGGAAGTTGGGAAAATTCCGTAGCGAAAGGAAACTAATTTTAATTGAGGTAAATAATATTTATGTTATTTATTGACAAATACCAGCTTTAATACATACTGAAATACACTGATGAAAAATTTAAGGATCACCCTATTTTCGCAGCATTATTCTCATCTAAAATGTAAAAATGCTAAATAAAATTCACTGAATTCTGTATAATGCTCTGTATTGTATGAAGCAGATTTCTAATGCAAAATTGCGTTAGTAACGTCAAGTACGTTTTAGAAGTTTGCGTTAGTAACGTCAAGTACGTAATTTTAGAATCCAAGAAAACTGACTGTAGATTGTGCGTCACAGATTATGCTGATTAATTAGCGCAGCATTAGTTTTGTTAAAGTTATATTAACGTCATGTTTTGAAGCAACACGAGGGTGATTTTGGGACGGACCTAGTGATTTTGAATCTCGTCCAGATAGCAAGGACGACACTTGAGCTGGCACCCCTCTCTAAACTTTCCCTCCGCACCAGCGGAAGGATGTTTGATCTCCTACTTATGATTTAGCGGGCAACAGGTTTAAAGCGGGGCATTCATCGCTGTTCAACTCCACGATTTTTTTGGAACACGGGAAGGAAAACTCTTTCTTCAATGTGGAAACCCTATGAAATTTGGCGTAGAGAATTAGAAGTATTGGAATTCCGAATAGTTTGAAATCAAATGGAGTGGCCGGTTGGCTTTTTTCGACCTCGCTGCGCGGGTAGTGCGAAAACAAATCCCCTGCCTAGATTGGGACCCCGCCAAGAGACTAGGTCATGTTGAAAGTAAACGCAGAAATTTCCCGTGTGGGGGGATGAGTATGGGTGGGAGTAAATCTGGGACTTTGAACCTTCTCAAAAAAGGTGTATCAATACAAACTTTGGAACATCCGTGAATGACTTGCCTAAATTTTTTCGAGTGGGACAAATGGCTTAGCCTTTCCTTCTCGTGAATCCCAGCTTAATAAATGACAGATCTTCAGAGGAATCGGGTTTTGAACATAGAACCTTCCGGCTCCGAGGTCGATACCTTACCGCTAGGCCACCGCGGCCCCTTGCGTAGCCCTAGATTTGATGGGATAATTTTTGCAAAACGCTTTCGAGCAATATTTCAATGCCATGATTTACCAGAATCAATAACTTGTCGAACAATTTGTCAGTTGGAAAGGGGTGCATTACAAAAACAAATGGAAAATTTCTTTGTTCCTCAAAGTGTAAATTGTTCGCTTTGGAATCCTGAACTACTGGATAAAGTAATCTGAAAATACTGATTTCCGTGAAACAATGAGGGCCCACTCGCACCACAGAGCTTTCATTTAATTAATGCCATCATTATAACGACCAGATGAAATTCCAACAGATACAATCTTTAAGATATATCTTTTATTTATAGATATTTTATACATCAATAAGCGACGTGGCAAGGATAAGTGGCGCCCGGGTCATAATATGATTTTTTCGCCGCCCCAACCCCGTCTGTCATCATTAGTTTCCATCTATGCGCTCGTTCACAGTAATGGAGGAGGTGTTCCGAAAAATTCTGTCATCATTAGTGGCTTAGATTGTACAAATGTCGGCCGGGGCGTGATATTTTTCTTCCCTTAATGTATTTAATTTTAATTTTAAAAAAGTGACAAAAACGCATTACCGTTTTGTTAATATGGCCTGTGGCGCAGCAAGGGTAAGTGTTTGACAGCACGCTCACCGAAGAATTCCACCTCAAGAAACCTGCAGAGCAAAATAAGAAGATATGGTTTAAAAATTTAATGCATAATAAAATGGCAACAAATAAAGTAATGAAAGCATATACAATTAGTAACAACATTTGTGATTCACTAAAGGTCCCGGAGTGAAATTGGTTTTAAATAAATTTAAGATATCTTAACTCTTTTACCTTCACACCATAGATTAGGAAAATTTTATGTGGGTTGTCTCTGCTGCCGGTGCTAAGTTTTTAGCACTTTTACTACATAGTTAATTTTAACTGATTATATTGTTTTTAGGTCAATCTTGGACTTATTAAAATGTTTCGTGTTAACAGATAAAATTAATCAAAAATGTCCTGGGTTTTGTTGAGCATTCACCCTTGGGGAATCTCAATTGTAACCTTGTTTTCATCCTTCTTATTTTTTTAAATTTTAATTATGTATTTTTATTGTACGATATTTTATGTACGATAATTTTATGTATTTTTATTGTTGTTTGACTGATGTGGATTTTTGTGGATTTTATTGCTTTATGGACTGGTGAGAGTCGCGGGGTCTGTTTTTACTTCCCTTTTTGTAGATTTTTAATGATACCTTTCAAAAATTTTTCTTGCCTCCTTCCAGTGGCGAATCCAGGATTTGGGTCGGGGGTGGGGGGTGGGGGTGTCTGAGGTATAAAAAGTTTTGTATCGTCGTGACGAATGTCAAATCTTATGGCTTATGTAAACCAAAACACTTTAACTTTACAGATTTTACTCACCTGACAATAAGAATCATAAAGAACACTACAATACTTTCGATAATTTAACAAAAAACACAATGAAATAACTAGCAAAAACATGTTTTTGACCGTGCCAACGCTGCAAATACGAGTAAAATGACTGCAAAAGTGGGAAAACTTTCGAGCCTGCAAAAACCAGGAAGAAATATTTCCACTTTTTTTAAAGGGAGATTAAAAATAAAACAGCTGCAGTAATTTTAAATAAAATAAAAAAATTCTGGTCTAGCTCTGGGGGGGTGCAGCCCGATAGCCACTGCCTCCTTCTTTTTACTGGGGTATTGTGCTGAGCTGGTGCTTGTGGGCTTACTCATTTGGATACATTCAGGGGCTCCTCTTTTAAAATATTTTGAATATCTTTAGTGTTGGTTCCAAATCTGGTGATTGTAATCAAACAAAATTGAATTGATTTATGGTTCTCTTTAAATGTACTATCGATTGATGGCGTATTTGGCTGGGTTTTTTCCCTTGTGTGTGTGTGTTTTGGTTTACTTAATTTACTTTTGTTGTTCCCCCTTAATTTTTGCAGTGTTTGTAACGTTCTGTACTGTGTTTGTGATGCTTGTCTGTGCGTCGTGTCATATTGACCCTTTTTTGTATTTCTTATGTATTTCCCCACCGGCCTGCTAAAGGCCTTAAACTCGGGCAGGGTCGGACCGGTGTGGGTTTTAAATTTTTAAAAAGCAAGGGCGAGTAACGCCCAGGGAATAATAAGTGGTACTTATGCGATATACAGAGTTCTAACAAATGTCTTGTACCTTCCCCCTCTCAACTTCAGAACGGCGACATCTATAGTCATAAATGTGGTGTCTAGATATAATAAAGTAGCTCTGCGACCTTCTATAACGCTATCTAGTGACAAAATTCTAAGTAAGCATTTTTAACTCGTAAACGGTATGCGATACGGAAGAAAAGGAAATTCGAGATTCTAATGCATAATTGTTTTTGTACTAAAAGACACCTTCTACAGTTTAGAGTTAAGAATAGAAACACAAAGCCAGCATTTGTTTGGTGATGTTTTCCGAAATTGTTTGATATTAACCCATTAGTGCCTAACGTTCCTTTCCGGGACATCTAAAAATGCATCAGGAACCCAGAGGAATTATTTTTAAACATAAATTTTACAAAAAAGCATTTTTAGATATTCGTTTCTTTTACATTTAATCGATAGCATCATATCTCAAGCGTTTGGTTGATGTAGCCTTGTTCTTTTCGAGTCAGACTCGGTATCTAATTTTTCGCAATATGAAGAAGACAAGGATAAATTTATTTAATTATTTAACAATTAATTTAACTGCATTTAACAAATATGTCTGTAAATGAAATTGTAAGAATGTATTTTCTTTACAGAATTTAACATAAATTTAGATTTTGATAGTTTATTTGCATTAATAGGACTTTGTCTAAACAGGATAACTAAATTTAACAGGGCAATAAAACATAAAATTTTTTAACAGCATATTTTTTACTATTTTTCCAGTAGATTTCGGGACACGTGATTGTATTAGTACACACATTATTATTGAAAAAATGTGACTTGAACATTAATGGATTAAAACACGAATGCATGGAGCCATATCTGTCATAAGCTTACTTATTTTTTACTGCTGCCAGTACAGCTGGACTGCAATTACTAAATAAAATATTAGTAATTGTAGTGTCCGACCAAACATGTTTTTGAAAATTCTGCATCATACATTAAACTAAAGACCGTGCTTCATGTCGAACTTCAACAGCTCATCTAGAACTTTTTATCGCCTACTACTGGGCATTTTGCCTGTTGTGCATGCGAAAAGCATGCCTTATCTCTCCATATCGTCTTTGCAAGGTTGGTTGAAGTTAAAATATGCAGTGGGTAGCTAATAGCTAAAAAATTAGTGGGTAGCCAAAAGCTAAAAAAAAATTTATTTTACAAAAGTATGTAAAAAATCTTGAAAATTGCATGGATGTTTCTATTTAAGCTTAATAGATAGCCTTATATTAGTGGTCAAGTTTTCTATTTTATTTTTCACTGTTTTTTTTTATTTTAAAATTTTTGACCTGTCTACAAAGGAGACATAATAGTCAACGGAACTTTTACATTTTAAACAAAAGCATAATTGACTAATTATTGGGCAGATTTGATACAGGTTTATTTCTTATAATTAAACAATAAAATTAGTTATTAAAAACCAGCGCATGAAAACTTAACATTTTAAAATAAATAGCACTTTTTAAATAATGGCACTGACTGTGCATTAGTTGAATAACATTTACAAACATTTTTTCAAATAAATGAAAGTCAACATTTTTCAGGAAAATAATCAATTATATAATAGATTAAGGAATATCAAATATTTATTTATTAATAAACAATCTAGTAAGTCTCGTATTAAGTTTTTTCTCTTCTCTTCTGAATTTGAGCATCTGACTGTTTTGTCTTTTTATTTTTTGATATTCCCATTTCTTCTAAAAATAAATTTAGCTATTAAAATGTTTTATATACATTATTGAATCTTTAATATTATAAATATTCGATATGAATTGCTTACCTTAATTATTTTTGAGAATATAATTTCAATTTTAATTTTTAGAAAATACAAAAGAATTTCATAAAAATATAAACCACAGAAATTTTAATTGATACTGTTTTAACTTATCTAACTGTAACATGATTTTTGAGATTTTGTCTCTTTCATTGACAATGCCATCCTCTATGTGGAGATGCCGTGTCCACGGAGGAGACAAAAACTAATTTTTGAATTTTTAAGTGTTTTGGTTTTTACGTGGCTAAAGTGGTACACTTATTTTTATTAAATTCGATACTAAACATATCAAAATTATTTTAATTATAAATTAGATTTTTTTCAACTTATTTATGATGTCCACGAAGTGGACCCTGAGAACTTTACCAAGCTTTAAATGGAACAAATAGATTGGAATATATTCAATAAATTCGCAATAGAACGAAAATTTTTCTAAAGAACAAATTGTCTGCTTCTTTTATAAACTCTTTCATGACGATTTGACATAAACTGCCATTTATGATATTTTTTTGAAGTTATTATCTTTGTCCATGGAGGGAAACTTAATTTTCCAGGGACAAAGTTTAAAAATTAATTTCCAAGTAAAAATTATATATTTAAAAAATATTAAGTTAGACCTTAACTAGAGACTTTAAATTAGTTAATACTGAAGAAAAAAAGTCTAAAAAAATTAATTGTTTGAGTATCAGTAAAATTTATCTTGTGTTTCAGATGTAGGGACGTCCACGGGGGAATTTTGTCTTATAATCATTGAAAAATGAGAGTTAGATAGTAAAACTCTTTTAATAGAAACTTATTCAATAGCTTTCTTAAATTATACATATGAACAAAAATATTAGGACATTTGTTGCACTTTCTAATTTTTATCACCCCGGGACTGTAAAAAGCACCTTTTCGTGAGAATGACCCAGTGGCGTAGCTAAAGTAAGTGGCACCCAGGTCATAAACATGATTTATTTCGCCCCCTCACACCCTCAATCATCATTGGTGTTTTATAGCTCTTGTGAACGACCCCCGAGGCATAGCAAGTGACGTAGAGAGGGTAAATGCTACTAGGAGAATAATATGGTATTTTTTTACCCCAGTCGTCATTAATGGCTTAGCAAGCATAAATGGCACCCGGAGAATGGTACTTTCATATCCCATTATCATGTTTTTCTTTAAAAAGTGACTAAACGCAGTAATGTTTTGACTCCATGACGCCCGGGGCATCTATGCCCCAGGTCGCTACGCCACTGAAAATATGGTTTATAAAATTTCCTGTTTACATCTCGATGACTCTATAATAATCTGCGGATCATCCAAGTGTTTGGCACGGCCGTAAAACTCCGAACTCAACTCAGAACAATAAATCACAGATAACTTCCAATACTCACCGTTGCGCGGCGCTGTGAGCTTTCTAATCATACTTGTGAGCCTTTTCCTTCCCATCCTGTGTGAATGCGATGCTATGTACGTGGTCATGCAATTGAACTCTTTTCCAGATGTTCGACTCGATGTATTAATCGAATCATTCTCGAATTAATATTTCCGCTCTGAGCATAAGTAATCTATACTTATAAAAGGCAATGTTTGTGTGTGTTGTGTGTGTGTGTTTGTCTGCGATGTCCAGACGAATCTATCGCACTTACAGCTATGAAATTTGGCACACAGGTAATCGTAATGGTGACTGAATGCACCTCGAAGCCGAAATTTTAAAATTTAATCTAGAAACTTTTTTATTTAATGTTTTGTGTTGTTTTGATTGATTTTTCGCACTAATTTCTCAATAGAATGGTTTAGAATAATTGTACGACAAAGATAGATACACCATCGGAAAGAGCACGCGATTTCCGTTCTAATGAAGTTAGTTTTGAATTTCTAACGTAATTTACTGAATTTTGAGAAATTTTTAAAAAATAGGCAGTTTTGGCATCGAGATGTTATTTTTGTGTTTAAATTTGTTGCATCCGACTTTCTAATAAAACTATTATTTTCAATTTTTTTCTGCTTATAACTAGAACGGTTCTCTCTGATTTAAAACAAGAACGGTTAAAATATCTTTTCCCGTTTTTTCAAAATTAAATTATTCCTGGGCAGATGAAAGTTATTTTTGTCGAGCGAAATTCTTCCAGCGACAGTCTTCCGGAACGCAGCTTTCAATTTGATTGGATGAAAGGTCAGGTGACGTCATAACCTTCGGAACTTTTTGTCATGTTCTAAGAATAGCACCGGAAGGGGAAGGGGGAGATAGAGAGTGGAGCCGTGGATTTTTAACGGAGGCGCCTTTTCATGTTATTGTAGGCGGGTGTTTTTTTTCATTTTGTTGAAGTCCTGATTCCACGGGCAACAATTTTTTTTATATTGTTTTGGATTAATGTACTCTGTACTGTTTTTCTACATGTTATTATCGCGGAAAAAATAAGCGGGAAAATCTATAATGTGTATCTTTTGTTTTGAAAACTTTTTCGTGTCATTGTGGGCGATTTTTTTTATTTTGTTGAAGTCCTGATTCCACGGGCAACGCCGTGCGCGTACTGCTAGTTTATTATAATCTAGACACCACTTTTGTGACTTCAGCCTTCGCCGCTCTGAAATTAAAGGAGGGAGAAGGTGCGCAAATATATCTGTACATACCCCTCAAAAAACCATAGAATTGTTGATTCAAGTCACCGCTTTACCCTTTCTAGAATGATTTCATCATGATCAAGTAAGCACCCTAAAGTTATAAATCTATGAAAACACGGGAATTTTTTAGTTCCCCTTTTAGAAGACGTGTCTTTGGTCGTTAAATTACATGATTTCTTGTCCCTTTGTATCAATTTTAATTATTTGAAGAAGAATTTTTTGTTTCACTTTAGAAGATGAAGAAATTCACTTGTTACGGAACTGATCCATCAACTTTACGACATTAAAATGCAGTAGCAAGAAAAAAAGAGAAAGCATTGGTGATCTATAAAGTGCGTGCTTTAGCCACATCTCGTCTAAGTAGTGCAACCTCCTAGCAAATAGGAATGTCACATCTTCTTCCGCATTGCCTACGAGAGCAATAAAAATCTGGATGCTTGTTGGCTGACCCACATTTTTACAGAAGAAGTTGATTGTTTGTAACATAGAACTATTTACTCTTTCGTTTATTTGGTTTAGAAAAGGCACATGACACTTGCTTGAATATGTTCGTCTCTTTCTCTCTAACCCTCTCTTTCATACCTATATATCCTGGGGGTTCACATTCTTTTATGCGCCATCCGGCAAGCTGACAACCTAGCCAGTTTGCCACAGATTGGAAATACTTGTAGAAGGGCAAATCGTGGTCGTATACGTGCAATAACACGAACCGACGATCGGTATCTGATCAAAACAGCCAGCCAGAACAGAACCTGAAGAGCCACTTACTTGCATACAAACATTTCCCGGCTTAAATTATCATATGCGTCAACACAAACTGTATAAATACACCTTCATTAGCGGGATTTATAAGCACCGTAGATCTTTTGTTTGCGTTCAGTAGGACATTACCTAAGACAATACAATGTGAGGAGAAATTCGGCGGATGAATATCTCATTTGGGGTAGCAGAAAGTGGCATCAACTTCTCTTCACAAATGAAAAAATTATGTTTGGAGCCAGATAATCGGCGCATCTGCATGTGGATAGAACGTGATATGAGAAATAATCCTAACTTTTTGCATGAAAGATTACAAAATGGAGGCTGTGAGTTTTGGTGGTTTGGGTAGAAATAAGTATAGGTGAGCGTGTAGATCAGTATATCGCAATTTGATGGGTAGAACCTTCAGGGAAGCGATTCTTGAACCTTTTGTTTACCTATATGATGGAACCATCAACAATTCATTCAATTTAATGAACGACAATTCTCTATGTCACACAGCACGTAATGCTGGGGACTGATTTTTGGACAAGAGTATTGAGCGTATGGAATGGCCAGCGTATTCATCGGGCCTGAGGTTGATCGCATTTGGGACGTGCTTGAGACAGGCTCTTATATGTTAAATTGAATAAAATTGATTTTGTAAGCCAAATATTTTAAAGCAATACATTTGGTAGAACTTCATTAAAGCAAACATTCTAATTTTTCTCAAAAAAGATAATTGGAATATACATATTTATTCAGTGATCCTTTAATTTTTAGCAGTGTGTTATTTAATTTAAATTATAAATATTATTCACATTTACGTAACTATTTCTTTAGAGTTAATTCAACAATGCTTTCATTTTTATTGTGAACCTCTGATTCCACGTTGTGTTGTTTAAATGGCTTTTAAAGACACCCTAATTATATTTACTATCTTAAGATTAACATGATTTTTGTCCTGTTTGAATATTTTTCATAATTTCGTAAAATAATGAAGTTTCTGATAAAAGAAAGCACTCCACACCAAAGTCAGGCGCATGTGCACGACCATTAGGAATAGCAGTACTGTACATTGTGACGAGTCAGCAAATACGAGTATGTACCCAAACCCCCGAAAATAAAACTCGGCTAAGTTTAAATAAGTATCTAAATGCACGTCTTTTAAGTCTTCTGCATATGTTACTTCAATTTTCAGGTAGTCTGATTCACTAAAGTACGCTACAAACACTCATAACTATAGAATACCGCTGTCTCTGCTATTTTGATTTCTCTTTAAGAGCAACTTTATTGATATTTGTGATCGAAATTCTGTAACGGGGTCAGTTCTTGCTCACATAATGCACATCAACTGGATCGCGCCTATTTAATGCTGGAACATGTTGTGGATCTTGCCATTTCTACTTGAAGTATTGTCACAGCACAGTTTAAGGAAGCCTGCAGTTACATATTAGATGACATAACATGCACTCTAAAACCTTAAGGGTTGAGTCTGCTCTCTTGGGTATTGAATGAATGCCCAGATAGCATGCACGCTTGCAGTAAGTGTGATTTTTCTTGATATTAGCTTGTCATGACAAACTTGACGCGACAACTTTGCAGCGAACTTCTTGGAAAGTAACAAAGCATAATAGATCACACTCCTTGCAATGCAAGTTTGCTGTAAAGTTGACATGGCACACTTACATACCACGACCTTGATATAGTTGTATATATCTTGTTTTGATCTTTGTTTCTGTTTTAAAAAAACATTCGATTTTTTAATAGAATATCCTAGACCGTCCTTCTTTTTATTAATTCAATAAATCAATGATAATTTGAAAAAAACTAGCTAGGTCTTTTTATAAAAAAAATTACTTTTTAAATATTCTCTATCTTTTTACTAAATATAGACCTCGCACTGTAAAGAAAACTATATATCGCCTTTTCCTTAATGTTGAAATTTTAACGTTCATAAACAAAATTAAACCTAATAAACAGTCAATGTTTGTTGAAAAATGACTTACTTTGTGTCCCATACTTTTAAAAGTAATTATTTTTGAACCCTAATTTCATAATTTATTCCACTAGCAAAACGTAGTTATTAGCAAAGCTCGCTCTCTCTTTGACTTCAGATCATATTCTCAACTCAAAATTTAAAAAAATTAATGAAATCAAGAAAACAGCTTAAAATAAA
>BGPR01019672.1:9222-28900 GCA_013235015.1 Araneus ventricosus
TTCTTTTATCAATATTTTCGTTGTTTCTTTGTAGAAACAAAGAAAATGTTTAAATGGAATAAAATAAATTATTCCGTGTTGAATTTTAATCAAAGCTGCATGTTTCAACTGCTAAAAGCATTAAGTTGGTGGAAATTTATATCAGATGATATTTCCTGAACAATCATTCTTTTCAGGGAAATACATTTCTTACAAATTGTTTTTATGGTTCTTCAAAAAACAATACTTGTAGAAGAAAATACATTAATGCTGACTGAATGAAGAAATGACTGATGATCATAATAGAAATAAACAGATTATAAGAGAATAAAATATATGGCAGATTAAAATTGCTTAAAATAAGGAAAGAAGTTGTGAATTGCTTAGAAACGATGATTATAAAATTGCAATGTTTCGGTGGTTGTAATAGAAACAAATGGTTGCAAAAGTCCAGGGAAACAAGTATAAGATAAACAAATAAAGTCAACCAAACAGAAGATTCGGAGATATGAAAGAAAATTCCAGAACGATAGGTAGCGATAATTCTAAGTAGAATATCATCATTTTTTTCCTAGGTTGTATGATTAGTTTTCAAAAATGCTGCTCAAATATGAAACTTTGGATCATCGATTGCATTATAATGTTCAATTGAACTTAGATAATCTGCAACTGAATATTTTATTGGATTAAAGTGCCCTGTTCCTCTAGAAATGATAACCTAACGGCTGTTAATATATTTTACGATCTATCGTTACTTGCATTTAGCATCTTTAGCAATGCCGTCTACTACATTATAAGGCTCGAGTTTGTAGGATAAATATGATATTAGTCGGGTAATTAATGCTTAATTAAAGCATAGGATTTTTCGACATTTGAAAGTTTGTAAACACTGGTAGGGAATCTATAGCTGTAAATAGATTATTAAATTTATCATTTATGTTTTTAAAATCAGATTTGCATTGCTCTTTCAGAAAATCTTATACGACACCACTTTATCCTAAAACATCTTTCAATATATTTAAGGTGAAACTATGTATTATTTTACAGTCGTAGTTATATTTAGTTTATTATCAAAGAAACTCAAACGGATTTATTCCTATTTCCTTTTATAAATAAAATGAGAACTATTGTAGAATGTATATAGTTTATAGTTAAAAGGCATGAAGTACATTGGAAGAATGATTGTTAAGCTGTTCATCACAATAATCTCTCAAGTTGGAAATTAACCTTATAACAAAGAATTTTCAAATTACATAAAAAAAATTCTTCTTCGCACAGAATATTGAATCTAGATACATGAGAAAAAGTTACTGAAAATATATAAACAATAAAAGCAAGCGTCACCCTATTGCCCGACATTGGAGGTAGAGATACTCAGTACATATTTTTTTCCAACCTGCGATGGGGCATAAAATAAAGGCTAGTGTGACTAACAAGATGATTTTATTATCAGGAGTAAATTACCATTAAGGTTGCTTTTCGACACAAAAGCTTTGAAGAGTGAGATGTTAAGGGTCCTCCAGCTCAGTTCTAACTAATGTGTTGGATTCTATAGTGACATAAGTTATTGTTGGGAATCTTCGCAGAACAGCTCCACCTATGGCTCGACTGGTTACTCTGCAGCGCCATCGGAGGTTGAAAAAGAAAAGGCACCTCGTATTATCGTGAATCTGCATTTATAAAATAAAATAATTTTCATACGCATTGCATTATATCAATGGAATATTACAGAATGAAATATACTAAATGAAATGTAATAACTAATTAATGAACGAAATGTTTATCTATGAGTTTAGATTCAGAAAAATCCTATTGGAGGATACTACACAAAAATAAAAAAAGCCATTGTACACCGCATAGTTATCTGATGTGAAGAATCACGAGTGCTCTCAAAATAAACTTTTCAATGTAATGAATAAAATTAAAATAGAGCCAATATATTTGCAGCCTCCAACCTCAAAAGCAATTAGAAAATATTCAAAAAAATTATTATTATATCGAAACTAATGAATCATAAATTTATTAAAAATATTTTTAGACATTTTTATTAGTATACTAAAAAATTATTTTTTTAAATTAAGAATTTTTTTCTATTTTTCAGTCTTTCATTTATTATTATAAATATTATGGTTTCTTGATATCATTTTTCTCAAATTCAGTACCAGGTGGCGCCACGAGTATGGTATCAGAATTTAATTAAACCAATTGATTAACTAATAATTAAGTTCTCAAAATAGCTCTTTGTCATTGACAATGCAAAAGTGTACAAAATTTCAGCATATCAGGAAGCGAGTGAAAAACCGATTACAAAATTATAAATATGAAAAAAGTCAAGTTAAGAAAATTGTTTAATAATGTTAGAATAGCAATTGAACGGAAAAATTGGACAAATATATTAGTAAACTATTTCAAATAAGAATATTGGAGAAAATTGTCATTTGCTCGACAACCCATTTATTTATTATTTAGTATAAATGTATATCGTGGTTAGTAACGCGTGTATAATTTATTCTGAAATGTGAGCTATATAGAATAACTTTAAAGTGCTTATTCCAATATATTTTCTCTTTTTCACGCCGGCTTTCGTGCCATGTCTCTTAAGGTTCTTATTACATGAAACGAGAAAATGATAAAAAAAAATGAAAAGATGTCTCCAATTTTTACATAACGACTTAATGAATGAACGGTTCTAGGTGCACGGATGTGTTCTGTACCTATGCATCGTGCTTTCATACCAGGTGGGTATTTCTAGACAATTCTCATGATTTCATATTCGAGGTTTGAAGCCTAATTTGTAGGAAAATCTTTCCAAAGTGGAAGTGACATAATTTTTTTTGACAGATTTTAAATCATAATTTCGTCAGTATTAAGGACTGTAATGATGACTAGATATTTAAATTCATTTAAAAACATCATCTTTCTATAACTGAAAACCAGCGTCGTAGCAAGGGAAATTGGCGCCCGGGTCATAATATTTTTCGCCCCAGCCCCCTTCTTCATCAGTGACTAATCTTTTGGAAACCGCGTCCGGATCATGATATCTTTCGATCCCTTATCGTATTTGACTTTAAAAAGTGGCATACAAGCAATAACGTTTTGTCACCATGGCCGGTGGCATAGCAACAGTAAGTGGCAGCCAGAAAGAAGGATTTCTTTTTATCCCACTCGTTGTCAGTGGTTTAACAAGCGTAAATGGCACCACCATTTTTCTGCCACTATCATATTTTTTTCTTCAAAATGGCATAAGCACAGTATTATTTTGACTCCATGGCGCCCCCCAAAAGTAGCGCCCGGGGCTTTTATACTCCCCTTGCCCCTCGGTCGCACACACACACACCTTTAACTTCAATATCGAATTAATTGCGCATAGAAGATAGATGAAAGACAATAAAAATTCTAATAATAATGCGAAATAGTTATAAGACACTGTCTACAAAAAATTGCATTCAACATATCAAGAGCAAAAGCTATTATTTTATTTGATACGTATGTCATGTATAAGTATAAATATCTTATTTATTGTTGAAATTAGCTAAACTAATTATACCATTTAAAATGATTTTCTACATTCATTAAAACAAAACAAAATTGAGAGAAATTTTGTAATAATATCTTATAAATAATGGAATTATAACTCCCAAACATCTTATTATCTTTCAACCGAGCATGAATATTTTGAGTTACACTACTCAATAATTAAACGCTCGAAAATCATATCTCCATAGAATCTTCCATTTTCTACATGCACATTATATTGGTTTGCTTTTTGAAGTGGATAAATCTACAATTTCTCGACCAGTAATTACAGAATTGTGCAAAAGACCTGAAAACCTCATATCGACGTGCATTTTAAAAATGAAAACAATTCCTTTCTTCGAATATCTTAATTGTTATTATTGTTCGGAACTTTCAAAAAGAATAAAAATTTCCCTTCCAATTTTTGTTATGTAAATTTGCACTTTATCAACAAACGGAATCGAATCTAATACCACAGGCTTCATTAGCAGATCTAATTATCTTTTCCATCGGATATATCGATTGTAACGTTTAGTTTTCCAGTTTTTCTACAAGAATTCCGGCAACAGCATATAATTACCAAAAAGGGCGGGCTTTGAGTAAACTTCCACATCGAATTCTTCAGAGAAATCAATGATTCCCACAAATCAGCGTGTCTTAACAGCCTTTTGTCTGCTTCAACATGGACCTGAAATAACGTTTTATTTTTTCAAAAGAACCCTGTAAAGATTTTTCTAAGACAAAGTAGAATTTCATTTATCTTAAGAATAAGTATACCACTTTGGACAGTTAAAGAATGAGGAACATTAATTCTTGATGTTTTGGAGCTCCCTCGCCACCAGCGTTTGCTTTTCCTCCCCGCCCATGTTTTATTATATTTATCGAAACGCCGGGTTTCTTTTTTTAAAAACTAAACAAAACTGCCGGCTTGTGCAATCCGAAAGTACGATAAAGCGTTTCCCTTCTGCTGCTATTTTTTTCGAAGCCTTTATTGTAAGAATCTAGATACTTTCCGAAACTAAACTTCAAACATAACTTATTACATTCTTGTTCGAAACGAATAAAATGATTTTTTTTTAGTATTCTGAAATAAAACATTTTTGCAGATTCATCAATGTCACACATAATTAAATAGTATTATATTACGAGCCCTAATTTGATTATATCTTTCTGGAACAAATGTAAAATATGTTATAATAACCTCTATGTGTATGTATAGCTTAAATTGTCTTTGACAAAGAATATTGCTGGATATGTTGTTAACAGAGTATTTTGAAAAGCGTGATGGTATGTATTTCTTCTTCTTTTTTTTACGAAAATACTTCCGATTGAAAAGCACTTGTTCACTGCCGACACAAAAGGTGATTATTTAAAATTCAATTTATTATTTTAACCATCTTCACGTTAAGAACAACCGAGATCATTACAGAGCAGTCGACATGTAATAATTTTATTATCACATAGCAAGCAGCAGATGTCTCTGAAATGGACGATAGGCATCTTATTTTAAATAAATTCTGATGCAGTTCTAAATTTCGTTGGAGTTGCCAGGTACAACTAGTAATTTAAAAATTTTAAAATTGTTTAAAATTGCATTAACAGTATCAAGTGTGAAAAACAAATTTAATTTATTTATCCCAAATTTCTCGTGAACGAATTCAGCTTTTAGCACTCACATTTGCATTGAAGTGGCTTAGTGATTTTCGTGGTTAAATATCCATTATCATTAAATGGAAATTATCTAAATTTGAATTAATTTACAAAGAAACTTACAATATTAATAAACCTCTAAATATGTAATTAACTAATTGTCCAAACGACATATACGACTCATAATCGTTGTTCTCATTTTTGAATACATTTTTTTCCGAAATAAAGCATTATTGTGTCCTCTTTTCTCAACACGAGCAGGTGTTTCTAACAGCACCGGGTGCGCAGAATACATATTGCATTTAAAGCACCTGCGTGCGATGACGATGTTGCATAAATACACATATACGCTACCGTAAACAGAGCACGTGTCTTAGTTCAGTGAATTCACTGAGATAGCGTTGATTGATTGTGATAAGTACTCAACATCTTGCAAAGTAAATTTCATGATATGACACTGGCATTGCGCACCATCAAAGTGATTCATGAACTCCAAGCACGGATTAATGCTTAGATTAATGAGATATCTGATATTTTCATGCCATGCTCAGCGGCAAGTGTATCATGAATCTTAAAGCGGTGTACAGGCCCTATTTATGAATGAAACTCACCACAAACGTCAGTTTTTCCTTTGGAGTGAATTCAGATAATATACAATTCGCGTGAGATGCCTTAAAACATAATAATCTGAATTAAAATAGAGTTCATTCAAGGTTACCTGCATGACATCACATCACAGCGTAAGACAACATTCAGTTAATCGTTAGTTCTTAGATTGGCTATGTTTATTATATGGTTGTGACGTCAAGTAAAACTGACTTAATAACAAGTGAATTCTAGCAATCGACTTTTCAAGAATGAGCTTAAATTATCGGTTTTCTATTAATAATTTTTATTAATTAATCCGTTTTCATTCATAGCTTTTTATCACAACAAATACTTGTTTAAGTTTATATAGGTGATCCTAACGTTTCAGACACACAGTTGAAAATTGAATATAAAATCAATAAATCAGAGTAGGAAAATGCAATTTGCAATAAAATCATTTTCATGATGAAAAAATGTTTTTTTTCGCTGATTAAAATAGAATAGTTTCTAATTTTGCCCATAGATGATACTGAATCTTAAAAACAGCACAGAAATTCAAGATGAGCGGTTACGGAGAATTTATTTCGCCACAAATACGGAACATTTTTCTCTCCCTCTATCATTTTATAAAATCTCTTATTAAATCAATTTCTTCGATTTAAGAAATGAAAGACAGCCATGTGGTGCCTAATGAACCGCTTAGTAGAAATTCTTTTCAGTTCATTTGATTGTTCAGACAGAGTAAAAGGACTGGATTTGCCTAGGAATAGAGATCAGCCACTTCTGTTTCCAGTATGGTATCATTCGTGCTATTTTGAGGTAGTTAAGAGTTGAAGCTCACCACGCAATACATCACGCATGTCGGATTGGGCAATAGGTGTCAGAAAGGGAGGAATTCAACACTTCTAAAAAATAGTTAGATGAAGAAAGGAAGTTTGAAAGATGATTTGTCATCCACTCTACTTGGACTAGATTCATCCAAGTACAATTGAATTAAGTTCAAGCCTAATGAAAGTTTGGGACTTGATGTAATGTTACCGAAGGAATTTATTCTGATGGATATTGCTGCTTAGTTGGGTTTATTGACACAAGAGATTTTCTGTTAGAAGAAGATCGAGTAATGATAGTCATGTTCTTAGAATTTCATTAGAGTAATAGAAAATTGGAGTAATCCCAGATAGCAATTTTAGTTTGCAGCAATCTTGCTCTGCAAATCTGCAACAAATTTGACATGACAAGAGTACAAGCTTGAAACAAGTTTGCAGCACGTTAACGTAAGCTTCGAAGTCACTATGCGACGAACTTGCAGCAAGCTTGTCGCATCAAACTCATTGCAAACTATAGCAAAAACAGAGTACGAACATAAACTCGGATTAGAACTCGCGACCTATCGCTCGCTAAACTGACGCTCTAAACCACTCGACCAGATAGACTCCGAGAGGAGAAGATAGATTGTGCTACGATCGCGCATACGATTTATTTTAAACTCTTTTCTTGATTTTATTAATTTTTTAAATTTTGTGTTGTGAACATGATTTGAAATCAAAGAGAGGGCGATTTTCGCTAATAACTACGTTTTTCTAGTAGAATAAATTATGAAATTAGGGTTCAAAAGTAATTACTTTTAAAATGGGACAAAATGTAAGTTTTTATTTTTCAGCAAACATTGACTGTTTTTTAGGTTTAATTTTGTTTATAAACGTTAAAGTTTCAACATTAAGAAAAAGGCGATATAGTATTCTTTAAAGTGCGAGTTCTATATTTAGTAAAAAGATGGAAAATGTTTCAAATTTTTTTTTATAAAAAAGTTAGTTTTTTCACAAATTATCATTGATTTATTGAATTAATAAAAAGAAGGACTGTCTACGAGATGCTATTAAAAATCGGATGTTTTTTTAAAATAGAGACAAAGGTTATCTCTTATTGTGCTATCATCTTTGCAGCAAACTTGTTTTGCAAACGTGCTGTGAATTTGTCAAGACACCTTCACAGCAAACTTGCATTGCAAGGAGGGGTGGTGCTAGTTGCCTATTTTCGCTGTAATTTCGCCTTGTTATTTTGCAGCAGTTTCGCTACAACATCGCCGCGTCAAATTTGCCATGACAAGATAATATCAAGTAAAAATCCAACTTGCTGCAAACGTACGTGCTATCTGGGATTGTTCTGGGAATCTATGCACAGCTGCTTTAAAATGGTAGTATCTTTAACTCGCAGTATATTTTATTGAAAAGTTCAGTTAATTAGAAGATTGTTGTATGTTAGGACGTCATCCACAACAACTGCCCATGATAATTATTTTCCCCACCAACCCCACTGACGACCGTACAGCGATGTAGGTTTTGCGATGTGCAACTAGACATTGCGCGGGCTGCGATGTAATCAAGGCAAGTAATGATATAGAAAAGAAAAACTGCAATTATAACCTCGTAAGATTTACTTTGAGAATAACAGAAGAAAACTATTTAAAATCTCTGTCAGGATCATTATATTTCTCTTCCTCCTCAATGTATTCGCCTGGACCATTGCTACACGGATGCAACCTTTTTGTCATTTGGAATGCATAGCCACCCGAATTTATTCTTCGACCAAGCTTCTAAAAAAACTGAACCTCGAACTGTACTGAACTCGATATCCTCTGCTAATTGTGGACCTCGACGTTTTTCTTAACGCCAGAATAGTCAGAGATCGCATTAGTCCAAGAGTTTTAAGAGATTTCCTCCTAACCAGGCGGTTTTCTTTCGATGATTCATTAGAAAAAATGTGTTTTTAGTATCTAAAGAAGACAACTAATGGTAGCAGAAATTCCAATCGATGTTTTTTCCTTTAATGGATTTTTAACCCCATGAACATAGTTTTCATGAAGAAAATTAAATTTCTTAAGCCCCTGAGAACTCCAGTCTTCTAGAACGTAAAAACTAATATATTTATTTTCGAAGTAGTGGAGTAGGTGCTAATGATTAAACATATTTCCCAATTACACAAGATGCTCTTCAATATTCATACGATATCTTTATATGTCGTGCGGCATTCAAAATGTAGTCGCAACAGCGTGGAGATATCGCAAAATACAGGGTGAACAAAAAGTCCGTAGAAACTTTAAAAATTCATAAAAATCGGAAAAATAATCGAAATTAAAAACGGTTTGGGGGAATTTTTTTAAGACAGGAAAAAATAACTCAAAAAACAGTCGATAGATGGCGCTGATACGAGCGACTTCAGTCGGAACTTGAGCTCTTAATCCACAACCACAACAAGTGAACAAGGATGCTGAGTGCGAAGGATAAAGCTTTGTTAGTGAAGATGTTTTGCGTGAACGAGGAATCAGTGACCATTGTCTGCTGCATTCTGACGTTGCTGGAATTTTGACTCGCCTGCAATATGTTATCCCCTGTGGTGGTCATGTGGTTGGAACATACACTGCTGTAATAAATGATTTGGAGGCATTCTGTTTTTATTTGCGTATCTTTTCTTTGACTTCTATACATTAGCTCCACCCACCGGTTGTTTTTACAGTTATTTTTTTCTTGTCTTAAAAAAATTCCCGTGACCTAGCGATCGATGCTAACCCTTTCAAACCATTTTTTATTTTGGTTATTTTTTTGGTTTTTACGAATTTTTAAAGTTTCTACGGATTTTTTGTTCACTCTATATCTTATACTAATAGGGTTCTCTCACGATATTATTAACACACAATGAGTTGAATTTCTCACGCCTGCATTGTTCTTTGGTCATAAAATAGCTTTGTTAGCCTATACTATCACTGACAGTTGTTAGCCTATGTGCTTATAAATGCACTTACCTGCATTATAAATTATTGTTTCGTGTCTTTCGCTTAGTTTTTAAAGACTTCTAAGAGAAAAAAAGTTTTCAAATTCGAAACCAATTTTTTAAATCGATAAATTAAATACAATTAAAGTAGAAAAGACTACTTTTTGATTTTTTTGGGATACCTTTCTATTCATCAAATAAACTAAATCGACCATAGAAAACAGAGAAATATTTCAAGATATTTCTTGATAAAATGCAAAACTTTACACCATTATTAAATAAACGACACTAAATTCAAATAATTCATTAAATTTGAAAAAAAATTCCTTTTATTCCCTATTTGAAAAAACTTTATGTATTGTCAACATAATTTAATTTCACATGTCCGTTAATTATTTAATGGGCAAGGTCGTTAAATGTGTTCTCAAAAATATATTCAAAAACAAATGTTCAAAAGATATAAAAAAAACTTTCATATCAGCAATTATAAGCATTGATGATTACTGAATTCTTTGGAAGGTTTTTTCACAAAATTCTTTCTTTCGAAAAATCTTTTTAAAAAACAGCTACTCAAAATTTGCGATTTTTTATGTAAGAGAAGGATTTAAAAGTAACAAAGCCTTTGAAAGATAAATTTAAAGGAAAAAACTACTGATTTTAAAGAACTAAATTCTTAAATAAAGTCCTGACATTTTGACAAAAAATACATTTTTATAGGAATATATTGTTTAATTCAATTTGCCAGTCATATATTTTTTCTAATTTGTTCCATAATTATTTAGAAAGCTTTTAGTTAAGATCATATTAAATTACAGTATAAAACATAGCGTCATGTCTTAACTTATTGCAATATCATTTTGAAACAGCTAATTCATTAATTATCAAAAACCTGGGACACAATGAAGAATAGACCGAACTCATACCGAATTACATCATATTTCACAGTGAAAAATAAGAAAATTTTAGTTTAGTAATTCCATAGCTCAATTGAAAGAAAACATTTTCACAGATTTCTAGTCAGCTTTGTATTACAGTATCCGATTATTTGATTAATTTGGAACATAATATTATAGATTTCTTAAGTTTAAGCAAAATTCGATAATCTTTGGGATAACTTTTCTTCCATATCGAGTATGCCATTCCTCATTTTACCTTAAATAGGACCGTTCTTCTTGTGGTATTTTCCTTTAGCTAAATAATTAGATAAATTAAATAGCATTTGGCTTTCTAAACAACATTAACCATGGTATTAAGATTTCAGAGTTCAGCCGAATTTAATATATAGAATTTTAAAACCTAATCGTCAATATCTTTCTCAAAGTAAGAAGGTATAAGAAAAAATTTAACTTAAGTGACAGCTTTATTTGAAAGCCAGAAAAGCTTTATCTATATATTTTTTTTAAATTACCAAAGGACCAGCATCATTACAGCAAGAAACAAAAGCATTGAATAGTACTCTCAACAGAAAATATCATTCTTCAAGTTTCGAGGTTTAATGATCATCGTTAAAGTATTATTTGAAGTAAGAAAGGAGACATTTTGCTCAGTCTCTAAGAAATTTCAACATCAAGACAATGCGAAGACGTGAACTTTGATAGTTACTTTAGAAAAAAAAGACTTTAATGAATTTGTTAAGAGAAAAAATCTTTTTTCATCGAAAATGTTGGATTCGAAAGAATTGAATTTTTGTATTGTCAGAGTTGTTATTTGTTTATTTAAAAGTATCAAATTTAACAATAAGTTCTTCGACAGAACGAATAAAATATTTAAAATTAGTTTTTTTTAATAGTAAATAATTGGTTCAAAAGGAAGATTTTAGATAATTTTATTTGCATTTCTTATCTAGAAATATATAAGCAACATCTACAATAACTTCAGAAAAAAATTGTTCACAAATTACAGTAAAGCACCGTTTATACGTCTTGCAAGGGACTGACGGAAAACGACGTATAAATTTTACTTAACAACTTCAATTATTACAAATTTAACGCTACTACTGGAAATTCATCTAATAGTACTAATTTCAAAGTTTTTAAAGATAGCACTAGTATATCATTATATAATATTGAAAACAAGAATGAAGTTTTAAAATTAAATATTTAACATGAAAGTGAAAGTCGTACCTCTATTACATATCTGGAGAACTATTTATGCATTTTGTAACGTTTTGCAGTTATGCTTAAAAGATAATTCACAGCTAAGTTAAATTTAACATAATTTATTGATAATTCTTCTGGAGTAAATATAGAGTTATAAACAAATATCAAATTTTTAGGTTAATAATAGTATAATAAAGTTAGCCCCAACGCGGGGTGTCCATTCACTGATAAGAGAATCAGCGAGGTTCGCTATATTGTCCAAATCGGACCTCCGCGGAATACGATCACCAGTTTGGCTGTCGGGATGCCATCTCCCCTTTAGTTATTGAGTCCCGACCTTATATCGCAACAGAGAAGAAAAACTCCTTGCGTTTTCACGGGAACATACATGTCTGCACAAAACCCACCTGTTCAGGAATGTTGCCTAATTCCGTGCAGTAGGTAGATGAAAGTTCTGCACCGCCCACCAAAGTTCTGTAATAAGGCAGTAGCCCGTCAATAGAGGGGGTAAGGAGTCCAGGTGCTTGAAGAACCCGTCAGCACGAAAGGTATGGGCAGGTGTCCATTGTTCAGATGAATCTCAAAGTGACCAGGGCCCTGGGAACGCACACACCCAGTCTTAAATCAATGTCTGCTGTCGGAGGAGGGCATAAGTCACAATTTCTTATTTTATACGATTTATTGCATGCATGTAAGCGTTTAATTGAAAAAACGTTTAATCGTCGTCTGACGTGGTTATTGTCTGTGAGTATTAATTACAGTATTATGAATCGAATTAAGTTCATTGATATGTTTCTCCACTTATATTTTGACAATAAAAAAGTTCGAAGTTTTTCAATGCGGTCCACTGCGCCTTTAGAGGAAGGTGGAATAACTTCTTCCCATTCTTCTTCTTCATCATCATCGCTTAAAGAGGCACTTGATAATTCTTCTATAAAAAATTCCGAAGTCGTGATATCGATATCACAGTTCACATATTAGTCAGGGGGGAAATTTCATATATTAGATAGAAAGAAACTTCGCATAACCTTATTTTTCAGTCTTATAAACGAAATATTTTATAATTACAATGGATAGGAATGAATCGGATCTATGATTAAATGACTTATAAATGTAAACGACGAATAAATGAGAAACGTATTGACGGTGTATAAAGATTTATTTACACTTTTATCAAATGTGAATGTTTTAAATATATATTTTTTGCGTAATGCTTGGAAATCTTTTTAATAAATATCTCTACACGCAATTATTTTACGCTGTAATTATGGATATATGATATGTCAGTGCAGATGCTGTTCATATATCACTAATATAGTTCATCTTTGTGTCAAATAATTCCGACAAATTTAAAATGTTTTCTCACTCATTTTCTGCCTAGAACTTGTTGTTTGAATTTACTCTTCCTTTGTTTACTTTAAGGTAAATCTTTGTTAGTAATTAAAAAATTTGTGTTCTTACAATAAAATAATTTTGACAGCAAAGATATTTTGTAACGAGATATATTGAAGAAAAGTTTTTGTGTTATTGAAATTATATTAAATTGCAAATTACTATTTTAATGCATTGGTTTATAAAAAATACGTAATATGATATTTCTTTTGTATCTAGAATTCTGCTTTAATTAAAATTTCAAGCACATCAAATAAAAAATTCCATAGCAAAACTATCATGTAGTGATTCTTATATAATAGAAGCTTGACAAACAAAAATGTTTCAGATTATATTTCTCTTATGATTTGAAACATTTACTTGTAATATCTAGGAAACACTATACTTAAAATGTATAACTATGCGTGAAATTGTTGGAAAAAGGAATTAAATGTTATTTATTAAAGTATTCATTAAAGTGCCATTTTATGGTACTTAAGTGTAAATGTTCGACGCCTACTCATCATATTTGTCGTTTTGGGCAAAACGGTTGTCCGAAATAAGAGAAGAAAACATGTGGAGAGGGATTTAGAGGACAAGTGAAGTGAAAAGGACGATTTCGTTTTAATCATGGATAATCCATCTTTCATCATGTTTATCGGAGAGAGGTGCGTCAAAGTAGAATCGAATTGGGTCTACACCTTATCAGAGGTCAGAACAGCTTGTAAGAGTTTTCTAATGCATTTATTCTGTGGGAAGAAGATTCGAAGGTGATTATCAGGCTGTTAGAATGCCATTAAGGGCAACAGAAAGCATACAATTGACGGTTGGTGGTTTCACTGTACAGCTGTCTCCAAAAAGTAATGTCTTTAAAGTGCAGAGTTTTAATGGAAGGTAGGGAGAACAAAAACATGATGCTGCAGGTCATTAACTATTTACTTATATGTTTTACAAGTAACAGAATTATGTTATTTTATTAACCTTAGCAACACCTAGCAGCAGCTAAGAAAATTTCCTGTGGTCACTATTGTATTTTCCTGCTGGGTTAAATAAAAATTGTAAAAGAAGCGTGGATTGTAAATTAACAGCATTCGCTCTTCTCTTTTTGTGATCCTTGCTCAAGGACAGAAGATTTATTTTCCCATAAACGGAAAACGTTTATATCCCTTTTGGAACAAAAGATGATTTTTTTTTCATTTAAATAAGCATATCGGTAATAAACATTCATAGCCTTTCTTGTAAATTAAAAAATACCTAAAGATTCAAATATTTAATTTATTTAAGATAATTTATTTAAGATTATTTCCTAGGCGTTAAATCACTTTTCTGAAAATAATTCATATTCGAGAGGTGACATGTGCTTATGGCTAGATGTTTATAATTTTAGTCAAATTCAATTCAATTTTGTCTTAGGCTTATTGATATTAGAGTAGAACAATTACAACATCGAATAAAGATGGCTGTCAAAACAATTCATAAATCAAATCAATACTTCCATTCCTCTTTCAATGGATTATAGGGAATCTGATAATATTGATAAAATTATCAGATTCTTAATCATTTTATGCAGTGATGAAATTTTATTTTCTCTTACAAATTATTAAGCTATTCTTTCAATTATAAACAAATTAAAACGAGAGTGTGTTAAACACCTTTAGCAGAATTGACAGTGAAAAGTTAGTAGAGGTGGCGCAGTTACGAGATCAGGTTGTCTTAAAAATGATTTGTTATTAATCCAAATCATAATACTCTTCACTGGAGTAATCAAAATAATAAAATAAGTTTAAAAGATACTTCTCTAATACGAATAATATTGCCAGAAAATATAACCCGATCTCGTGCAAGTATATCATTCTCCCGTTCTCATCTCCAACTGACAAAAACATGTCAACAACCCGTCACTGCAGTTAGTTAGTTAGTTGAAGAGAGTTTATACTAGCTTATGCTACACGAAAGAACGGGCTTTGCCTGTGATCCTTTAAATAAAATTTCTCAACTCAATAGAACAAGAGTATCACGAAACAAACAGCCTACGTTTCAAGCTGCTTAAAAAACAAATAAAATTGCCATCAGGAGATGGGCTAGAAAAGTTACCGATCCAATTCGGTCAAGAGAAAAAAAATGGCACCCTCCTAGAAAGGCCTCCATATTCTTTTTCAGTTAGTTAGTTAGTTGAAGAGAGTTTATACTGGCTTATGCTACACGAAAGAACGGGCTTTGCCTGTGATCCTTTAAATAAAATTTCTCAACTCAATAGATCAAGAGTATCACAAAACAAACAACCTACATTTCAAGCTGCTTAAAAAACAAATAAAATTGCCATCAGGAGATGGACTAGAAAAATTGGCGATCCAATTCGGTCAAGAGAAAAAAAATGGCACCCTCCTAGAAAGGCCTCCATATTCTTTTTTCTCCGTCACTGAAGTCGCGTATTCAAAAAAACCGTTTTATTTGCATTCAAAGCATTACCAACTGCAGATGACTAAACTCGCACCGATCGGGTTCGAATCATTTGAGAGTTCGAATCAACCTGAGATCATGGTATGGAATTGAAAAAAATACCCAGGAACCGAACCTATTCCAGGATCCGAAAATAAATTTCTTGCTAATTTTTTTCTTTTTTTACGAAATGTCTAACATAAACAAACAGTACATTATAATGTTATCGACATGAATACCTGCACTAAAGTGATTAGTTGTTTTTAATTTCAATGAGATGGAAACTGGTCAAAGGAAAATTATGCTTATTGATTCTTAGAGTAAAACAATAATATCATTTAATTAAAATGGCCCCTCAAAACAATTCAGAATCAAATCAATTCTCCCATTCTTGTTTCAATGATCATATCAGATTCTTCATCAGTACATGAGGTGATGAAATATTTAATACCTCCTGACAAATTATTAAACTTTGTTTTCAATTACGGACAAACAGCACAAAATTCAATCAGGATTCACATCACGAAATCTCTTTAAGGAACTGCAACGCCCATATTCTTCATCAAATGGCCGCACAGGGAATCTATTGCAGCCATCAAGCTTCCGAACAAACATTCCTTAGCGGAAGCAATCCATTTTTCGCCCGTTATTAGTCAAAATACAGCAAAGGCTTGAAAATGATGCATCCGAATAAAGTTACATAAACGGTTCCTGAATGTATTTAACCATTTTATGAAGTTACCACTGATGATTTCCTTGAAAATCCATCATTAATACCATTGGGGAAAATCCTTTACTAAAAAGATCTTAACAACAAGTAAAGTTTTACACTCTTTTGCATTCGTAAAAATCAAACTTACTAGATTTAAATAATTTATGCATCTCTTGTGTTTTGAATAGTCTTAGATATTTTTTATCTTCATATCCGAAACAAATTATTACGTTATTTAGGTTGTTCAGGCAATTTTTCTTTTCGAATTCGTATAAATTTATCTGAAGAATTTTATTTAGCTACACTGATGTAATAAATATACAAGAAAAAATATTTTTTGATATTTAAAAAAATATTATAAATTTTCTTTGAAATTATATGATTAAAAAATATTAGCTGCATTATTTTCTTAAAAAATCATAAGATTTAAATACAAAAATCAGTGTCATGCAGAGGCAGCTAGTCAGCTCAAAAGCAAGCGGTGCTGCAAAAATTTTCGCTCGTACTGGTTTTTATATAATGCTCAAATTTGGCATAATGCGACCTGCATTTATTTCTATTCAATTTTTCGACAATTTTTTGAAGGTCTGCAACTTTCGGCTTTTTTTAGAAACCTCTAATAATAATGATTGAGCCCGCCTTATAAAAATTTTAACTGAATAATATTTTCGAAAATTGCCTTCAAACTTGTTTTTCCAAGTGTGATTTCTAACTGTAGAAAAAGAATATTCAATAAACCAGACACGTTTCTGTCGAGGCAATATGAAGTGAAACAGAAACCTATAAACAGCCTATGAGAGAAAGCGAAGAAAAGACAAATGAAGAAGCGAAAGCGAAAGTCGCTCGCCAAACGCGGACTGTAATGATTGCAGCTCTGCAGAACTTGCTCAGTTTACTAATTTTGATCCACTTTGCAGCTCCGCTGGGCAAATATTTTTGCTGCTCTAGCCTGTGTTTCCGTTACTTGTTGATTGATTTTCCGTCTTCCTTTAACGTATTTTATTAATTTTTTGCCATTTTCATTAATCGTTGAACTCTCAAAGCAGAAAAGTAATCAAATAAGAATAAAAACGGTAATATAATCAGTTGAGGACTGTGTATCTGCAGCCCTAATGGACGAGCCGCCACTAGTGTCATATGTATTTTATCCGTCAGCAAATATGTAAGTGTTAACAAATGAGCGAATATAACTTATTTCTGAATATTTTCTGAAATTACGAATAACAGGATTCTAAACCAATAGAATTAAGTATTAACTAGGCTAATTCGGATTGCAATTTAATCTACCGGAAAGAAATCAGAATATAGATTAATCAAAGACAATAAAAGATATTCATAATTTTTTTTCGAATATATAGCCATTTTACAGAAACATCTTAATTTTAGAGAAGAATTAAAGCAAATTAATATTTCATTAATTCTTCTCTCAAATCTCAGAAAGTTCTGGATTCTTCATATATAAGTTATAAATCAGATTATTCAAGAAATTTTCAACTCACATATCATATTTTAAATAACGTACACACACACGTACTTTTTCAAATTAGATATATAGAAGAACTTTCGCATGTTCCGTTTTAAGCTTGCTTCTACAGAAAATATACTTAATTTTTGTCGTCTAGATTTTTGCATTGTAAAAATGTTATTTCCAAGAAATTATTATAGTTACTAAAATTAATTAAATGAATGAATAATTCTTCTTGATTCTGAAAATTTAAGAATATTATATACTGAATAAAATATTAAGGATTGTATTAAAACTAAGCTTATCAACCTTTGGGTACAATACTCTTTTGAAAATGCTTATTGAATTCAATAAAAATTTAAAATATAAAGTTGTTGCGAGTATTAATAAGAGTAAAAATTTAAAGGTAAATAAAATTGCCGATTGAATTATAAAACCACATTTTATTACAGAAGTAATAATGCTTCATTAAGCAAATAAAAGAGGAATTTATTTCGAGTATTTCAATAATTGTTTATTTTACGGAAAAGATACAGATTCTTCAAGATTAAAAAATATTTGCTCATTCCAACATGTACTTATAATTTTTTTCTATTTAGGCATCAAAACTATATATGTTACTTCTCATTTTACATAAAATAAAGTATTTACTGTTTTTTCCCTTTTAGTTAAATAATTGGATAAATTATGCCTTACTTTGTTTGATGAACGACATTTTAATGAAACCTGGGAGAGTATGAAGAAAATTTCACCATTAAAAATCGCATTTTTATAATATGATTCTCATGATGTTTCTAAAAGAAAGAAGGAATGAAAAAAGGATTTAACTTAACTGACATTTTTATTTAAAATATAGAAAAATTTCATATGTAATTTTTAAATCACCGTAGAAGCAGCATCATTACAGCGAGAAACAAAATCATTGAACAGTTATCTCACTGGAATATATTATACTTCACGCCTTAGGGCCTAATGATCATCGTTAAAGTTTTATTTAAAGAAAAAAATTCAAATCTTGTAATAGTTGGTGCAATCTCTAAGAAACTTCGACATTCTGGGTGAAAGAAGTGGACTTTGATGGTTACTTAAGAGTAAAAAGGAACTTTAATGAATTTTGTGATAAGACACTTATTCTCTTTTTCGTGAATTCTACAAATTGAAAGAAATGGATTCTCGTAAGAAGAAAGAGAATGTTATCTTATTATTTGCAAAAGTATCAGATATGCAGTAATAAGGTTTTTCGACAGAATAAGCTTAGTTTATAAAATCCCTTTCATTGTAACTGCTAAGATTTGGTTTAAAAAGGAGTTCTCGACTCTTTTATTTCTTCACTGTATTCAGATTCATATAAAAAGTTATCTAGGACATTCTGAAAGATTTAAAGTGTTTATTTTTCGTTATTTTTTGAATAAAGTCTATTATCTATATATGTATAAAATTGGAAGTCTTCGAACAAAGAAATTTGGCACATATGTTCCTTAGCAACTTTTTAATGTCACTATTAAAAAGTTGCTATTACCCCAAAAAAGGCTGTAATGGAGCTAAAAAGAGTAATATTTAACATTTACCCTCTATAATTTACTGCGCAACACAGAAAATTTCTTTTTGCACCAATTTAAAATTCAAAAATTATCTTTTCAGAGCCACCAATTCCTAATTACTAATTTAATATAACTAATTTTCAAATTTTAATTAAATTTTTATACTTACTTTAACTACAATTTGCAAGAATGCTTTCGTGTGTTGTAAAATTAAGCCTATTCCACTGCTTAATCACTCGCGATCTTTTGCCAATGTTAAAATTCAATTCTTTATTTGTTTTATTTGCACACTATCACTTTCGCTTTTGTTCTGAAATATACACAGTTTTTAATATACACGCGTATTAATTTACCTTTAAATACTGATTTTTAAAGAAATTGCTATTTCTTTTATTGTTTGATTTGATTTTGTATCATATATTAGCAGTTTTAAATTTTTAATATCATACATTAGCAGTTTTAAATTTTTAATTTCATATATTAGCATTTTTAAATTTTTAATATCATATATTAGCAGTTTTAAATTTTTAATATCATATATTAGCAGTTT